>CALNHX010007502.1:0-73335 GCA_940337035.1 Agriotes lineatus | reverse complement strand
TTAAATTAAAACTTTTTCGTACTTTTTTGAAAATAAAAACCGGCCTACGAACTAATTCTAAAAATTAGCAAAATTTTAAGCCATCATACAATTTAATCGGTCCAGTATCTTCGGAGGAGATGGCGAACAAACATAGAAAGAAAGAAAGAGAGCAATCATTTTGTGTGCTTAGGCAGATAAAGTACGCAATAGTCGCTATTTTGTCTGCTTAGGAAGATAAAGTGACACTTTTACCTTGTCAATAAAGACAAATAAGTTGTCACTTTTGTGACGTTTGCGCATAAATATCATTTTGTTTAAACAAACTACACAAATATAAGCATACATTAATATTGCATTTTTTCAATTTCAATATTTAAATTAGAGTTTTTGAAAGCCGTTCGACAGTATTATATAAAATATGGTAATCCGAAATAACTTTTTCAAATCTTTCTCTCTAAGTCGTTCCCCAACTGTTTTTACGTTTGTTGTGCTATTTTATGCAATGGACATGTATAACTGACTACATATCTGCAACTTCTGATTATTAATAAATCAGTTACAAAAATAGTGTATTTACCACATAGGCATTAGTATCTTATTTATATAAACCTATTGCTTTATATAGTCCTTAAATACTACAGTTTATAAAAAACAACAAAATATATAAACTACTCGTACAAATGGCGTTTGATCACTATGCCACGAATTCGTCCCTGTGATCATTAAGGCTGATTCTGGGAACACTAACTGTGCAATTTTGCATCATATGAAATGGAATTGCCTATAGTGCCGCATACATAATTCAAATACGAATTTTCATGCAAATTGATGTTTACATTTCAAGCATACTACGTTCGCGAACTATAAAAATGCGATTGCGTCGCTACAACCATAATTGTTTGCTGCTGACGAATAACAATATTTTTACCTCTGATTAAAAATCGCTACTTTTAGTAAAAAGCGTAGCGAATAATATTTAGCTGCTACTGCACAATTGATTAATTTCTGCTATTTTGTTACAGGAAACTTCAAAAGCAGAAGGAACGGTTCTGCAAGACTGTGTATCAAGGTGTGTTATCCTTTACGGAATGTACTCAGGCGTTCAATTCGACGACTTCTATTCGGTCTTGGGATCCCGATCCCTTAAATATTCTAGGAAACGATTCCATATCTGTTATCGATTGGATAACTCAAGGAAATGGCACAGAAAACAGCAGCTTAGCTTCTTCGGAACCCTCTCTCACGTCAGTCCTACCTCCTTTTGAACTGTGGCAAACAATATTCATAGCCGTATGTCTCGGAATATGTATAATATTAACTGTAGCTGGAAACGTTCTAGTCCTTCTCGCTTTCATCGTAGACAGAAGTATTCGCCAGCCTAGTAACTATTTCATAGCATCTTTAGCCGCCACCGATATGCTAATCGGTAAGTATAAAATACTCTAAACTAGTCACCAATAAAATGATAAACATGTTTCAGGTACCGTTTCCATGCCATTCTACACAGTGTACGTGCTCATGGGTTATTGGGACTTGGGCCCACTACTTTGCGATCTGTGGTTATCGGTGGATTATACAGTTTGTCTAGTGTCGCAATATACGGTGCTACTGATCACTATCGACAGGTTTTGTTCCGTAAAAATTGCCGCTAAATATCGTAGTTGGAGAACTAAAAACCGTGTGGTTTGGATGGTTACCATAACATGGATTATTCCAGCGCTTTTGTTTTTTATTAGCATTTTTGGTTGGGAACATTTTGTTGGATACAGGGATTTATTGCCGGGTCAATGCGCTGTGCAATTTTTAAAAGATCCTGTTTTTAACACGGCGTTAATTATTGGTTACTACTGGACAACACTTATAGTGCTTTTCATTTTATACGGGGGAATATATAAGACGGCATACGATATGCAGAAGAAAAGTGAAGCAAAACAACGGAAAATGCAGTCAATGGTGGCACTAAGTGCGGGTGCTATGTCAGGGATGGCGGGTCGTGCTGCTGGAATAGGACTATCTAAAACACAAAGTACTCTTTTAAGTCAAGATAAACCACCTCCGGTAGCGAACGCGACAGTACCCAGTGGGCCAGCTGTAGCTCCGACTCATTTAGCGTTAACAGTTCGCGAGCCTCATCAAGGTGCCGGATCGGGTGATTCAAATTCCAGTCAAAAAACTAGTTCGCACAAAAGTAGTGGAACGACAACCACTACTACCACAACGGCTGATTCTAGAAATTGCGATAGACGCAACTTAAGTCTTCCTAATGCACAACTTGTTGCAGAAGTAGACAAATCCGAACGATCTAGCAGTCCAGCCTTCGAATCGGATGAAGATAGCACGACGACTGCTAGTCAGCAACAACAGCAACAACAACAAAATCTTTCCCGAAAACGTTCTTCCATGGTTGGAATTTTGGTACAAAGTAGCGCGCCCCTTTATGCGTTTGACAATAGCAACCGTGTCAATGGCGGTATACCGTCATCTGGTAAGGGTGTTTCAGGAGGATCCAGACAATCTCAACTGCAAAAATCGAATAGCGAAGACGTTACATCTTCATTGCCGCAAATTCTGGAACAAAACTTGATGGATTCAGACAATATTGTTTCTGGGGTAGGTGATAATTTAACGATTCCCCTACAACCAAAACCTTTGCTAGAAGTGGCGTCTCCCAATCAACCTGTAGCACCCCCAACTTCTCCAGATCTCTCTCAAAAGTCTCAGAATATTATTCCGCCGCCTCCGCAATTTCAAGGTAGTCCCCCAGTGTCAAACAGTCCCGCTGTTTCAAGTAGTCCCCCTGTGTCGAGTAACTCGTCGTCTCTTGCCGAACGACCACGTAGTTTGCAAGTAAAATCCCAAGCCACGTATGATGTATTAGTAGGCCTTGATGGAGCTGATCTCCGCTATATGGATGAAAGTTCCATAGTTGTACCCTCGCCTGTTTGTGAAAGTTCTCCTCCGTCTAGCGTAGTGCAAGATTCCCCAGCTCATACGGTTAACACTGCCGCAAATACTTCCTTGCTTCAGACGGCGCTTTTAAGAGCTACATCTCAAATTGCACCCACCTCGAAGAAAATGGACACCGAAGTTACGATAGCTGCTGAAAAACCAATAACTACAATAGTGAGCGAACCACCTACATTTGATAACCGAGAAAGCTACACGGGCGATAGCACTCCAGTGTGCGGAATGTCAACTATTAGTCAAACAGGTAATGCTGCTGCTATTATGACAGCAACTACTATAGTGGAGGTAACTAAAAATAAAACTTGTACTACTAAATCAGATACGGAGGAGACCAAAATCAAGAAAGATTTCGTCCGAAACTTAGGCAAAAGACTGAAGGGTAAAAAGAAGAAGAAGGAAGGCCCATTTGGAGTACTCGGTCGGCAAAAATCAAAATCAGAAAATAGAGCGAGAAAAGCTCTTCGTACAATTTCTTTTATACTAGGAGCCTTCGTTATTTGCTGGACTCCTTATCATATTCTAGCGCTTGTGGAGGGATTTTGTGCTGATCCACCATGCACCAACGAACATTTGTTTATGTTCTGTTATTTTCTCTGCTACGCAAACAGCCCACTTAATCCATTTTGCTACGCACTCGCAAATCAACAGTTCAAGAAGACATTTACGCGCATTCTTAAAGGCGACCTTCACTTAACGTAGTAAGGTAATTAAATTAATTTTAGCCCTTAATTCCAGTAAATCGTAGGTAACTACTTAGAACGGCGATAACTGTATAGTTAGAAAATATTCCAACTCAATTGTCACGAATTATTTTTGTGCCTAGGGCACAACCAAGTCAATACTTCAATGGACAATAAGTAATGTACTAGCTCATGTTTAGATAATAAGGTATCGTTATAATTAGTACCTACTACGCTGGTTTCTTGCGGGACCCAACATTTCAGATCGTTTTAATTGTATATACACTCTTCGTTAAATATTAAATTTTTACAAAAACTCCACGTTTTATGCGAATTTCTCAATTTAAATAGATAATATCAACAAATTCCATAAAACGTGGCAAGTAGATGCTTTTGGGTTCCAGCGAGCACTTCGTTATTAAATGTATAATGACAGTTTGCTGTACTGAGCCCTTCCAGCTCACTCTCATTATACGAACTAACAATAATATCGCAGGAACGTGTTCTTTCAATAAAAATCGAACACGCTCCTGCTTCTCCATGGTAGTTAATGTATCTACAATGTGATCCTTAGGAAAACAAACATTAATTATATTACTTATCGTTTAAAAGCTTGGTGAAAAATAAATATTTGTGCAAATACGTTGCCGAAGCACAATGAAATAAAATATATTTATTAGTCTATATTCAGCATGAAACCCATATAAATAAATATCACAACAACCCTGTGATAAATTATCATAAAATAATACTTTTTAATAACATCCACAGATTTTAACATATCAATAATTTTTAATGCTGTGCCGTATCTGCTTTTGTTTATTACTATATGTTTAAAACAAAAGTGAATATAGAATGTAATCAAAGAAAAATCAAAATTTATGTAATGACACTTTCGTTTTCCGAATCACGTAAATTGGTAACAAGAAATATTCAAATTGCTACTTATGTAAGTGAGTCAAAATTACCACCCCTTTAAGTCCAATATTAGTTGAATCTGTATTACCTTACTTATTCCACTGTTTCGTAGTTAAAAACATACTTTCCATTATTTTCCATCTTAAATACGCTTAATTTTATAGTTAACGTTTTATCTATATTCATCTCTCATTCTCCGTTTGTACTTCAAAATAGAATAAACCTGTAACAGTCAGATACGGTACTTTCCATTAGATGGTAGAAATAAATCTAAAGAAGTTTTAGTGCTTAGGATTGAGTATGTAATATGTGTTGGTTCTGCTAGCAAATCCGGTAGATTTCCTAAGTTATAATTATTAAAGTTCAGTATAAGTGTCAGAGACTGAAATATAACTCCAAGAAGTTGAGATCTGTTAAAAGGATGATTCAGACCCTTAAGCACCGAGTTATTTTCAGCAAAACGCTCATGGTGCTAAAATCGGGATAATGTAGATAGCGTATTCCAAATTTTCAATTTTTTTAATTAGATATCTATCTATTTCAGCACTGTCAGCATTAATTTCTTGTTGATTAAGGGCCGCACCAGTCATTTCTTTTAACATCTATATTAGATAATTAAAGTAATTGACCATACAATAATGTTATAGTTTCTTTTTGACAGTTAACCACCTTTATAAAACACCTTTAACCTCGAGCTTTGTAGTACAAAGAGCTAATAAATATTAAGTAATCATAAACGCAGCTCATTTCCCAATTTCAGACATATCAATTTCTCTACGAATCAGCTTGCCATAAGAAACCCAAAATTATTTATGTCGCTTAGACAATGATTGATGATTCTGACTTCAACCCCTCTTCTCAGAGACGTCGATGTCCAGCGGATTATTGATTAAATCATTATCACGACTGGCATTCTTTAAACGAATATAATATTTTAAGAAACATGACACGGCTTAAGTAACACCTACATCATAATGTTAACAAGTAATCTACAGGTAAGTGTGACTAGCATTTAAGGATCGTCAACATAAGTTATACAAACACTTTTTTATGTATGCTGTACACACACCAAAAATGAGCTGCAAAATATTGTTATTACTGTTACGTAATTATTTATCAGATGTAAATAAGTATTTATTTAAAATGTTAACTTAGACGTCATTGATATACTTTTGCAACATAA
Source organism: Agriotes lineatus (assembly GCA_940337035.1). Taxonomy (NCBI): domain Eukaryota; kingdom Metazoa; phylum Arthropoda; class Insecta; order Coleoptera; family Elateridae; genus Agriotes; species Agriotes lineatus. The sequence goes on along the minus strand of CALNHX010007502.1, from coordinate 67,605 downwards.
GTCACATATATGTAAAACATTATTTTATTGCAGCAGTTTCGAATTTTCAAACTCGAAACCGCTCAAATTATACACAGCGTTGAGAAACTGACTATTATTATTAATTTTAAATTAATAAAGTTAAATTAGTATTATTAAAACCGTTTACTATTGTAGCGACCCCAATATAGCTCTATGTAAGCGTCATGGATCATTTAAAACTTACTGAAAATAGATACATACAATTTTAGGAACATTTTCAGTTAAAGCAAATTTAATGTGACTAAAAACTGGAAAATTAAAAAAAGAAAATCATATGCTTCTTCACTTTTTAATATACACCAGGAAAATACGTCTTCTCAGTGGAAATTGGCCTTCCGCATTTATTCTATTATCTTCGATGTTCAAAAATATTTTATATCAAATTTAATACTCATTGAAGTATTTTTTATATAGAATATTTAAGATGAATAGTCCAGTCTTTTAAAATGTAAGTACTTATTCAAAAGATCATAATAAAAAATAATAATGTTGCAAATACTTATTTTACGAGCTACAAACTCTTTCAGAATGAGTCCCAGCTTCGGTTTTCAAATTATATCTGACTCTCAGTTAAATTCGTAAAATTGTCAGACATTCAGTTATGTCATTGATTATATTTTGCAAATCAACAATATTACATTAATATTGAAGCAAAAGTGTTTCTTCTTGAATGACTTTAAATGACTTAACAAATCTTTGGTAAGAATTAATATATTAGCTGTTACATCTTCTAAAAACACTTAGTTTTTTCTATCAAATCTAAATTAAATGTACTGTAATTAAATATGATTGTTTTTTAAAGTTCGGCAATTAATTTTCTAGCAGTAAAAACATCAAACTTATATAGCTAGTCACATCACAACAACTAATCTGTGGAGCACGGTGATCGAAAAGTACGCCTGTTTGCCGAAGCACATAATTAAATTGTTCTAAATAGTATCTCGAAGGGTAATAAATCGCATCAACCACGTACTATTTGCTTACATCAGCAAAATTTATTACACTGTTGCATTGAGGATAGCGTTTGATGCAAATTTGTTCTGAACCTATTATTAATTACAGTGCAACTCTCACTTTATCGGTAAAGACAACAACAATGTTGATAATTAGGAATTTATTAAAAATTAATAACCTTTCATCATTTCGGTGCACTATGGGACTAAAGCTCATAATTTTACCTCTTTATTAGTTTTAAACAATGACATTGCACTTTTTGTATATAATTGAGCTCTCTTTAAAAAATAGTATACTTTACACTAAAACTTTATATAAGAACCGTATTGTATAAATGAAGAATACCTAATAACTTACCATCAAAAATACAGAAATAATATTAATATACTTGCAGAATGGATGATCCAACGCAAAGCTGATGAACAGACTTAAGGTGGTTTTTCAACTAACAAGCAATTACTAAAGCTACTCATCTCTGTTAAATTAAATTATGCTGTAAGTATGCGACGTGATATCCCTTACAGAAGATCGTCGATCCAGCCAATAATCGATCGATTTTTAAGGTAGCTACCTTATTTTCCATCACACTTGCTCCTGTGTGCATCAAATAGCGAGCGTGATCAGTGGCAACTTATCTTTTATGTACTTCGAACTACAGCAGTTATTTTTATTTTTAGTCAAAAACAAAAAATACTCATTCTTTATACAGAGGATATCAAATAGGTGTATACTTACTTTAGTGCAAGTACGCTTGGTTTCATTGACATCGGTTACACCAAATTTTTGAATGTGTAAACTTGTATTTATAGTTACCTAGTTATTCAAAGTACCATTTAATAATAACTAAATATATTCAGTGCAGCCTTATTTATGCTAGAAAAAAATTAAAAAGCAGCTACTTTGCTTACGGAAAAATCGCGTTATGGTGCAAATTTTTGCGAACCACTGGTAAATCAAATGAGAGTTTATTAACATAATGTACCAGATGTGATTGAAATACCCAGACAACTGTTTTTTGCTTCTGCATTTTATTCAAATTCGGTCTTATCGCAACCCCCTGCTCGAACTTATTTTCATAGAAATTTTTTTTGTAATACTATACTGTGGTTGTATTTTAATTGGACTAAGCAGACACATAAAAAGTCATTCATAACATTCGCTGGCCGTTAAGAATCACGTAATCTCTAAAAATAAAGTTGTTCATAACGCCCGCTCGCCGTTAAGGAATACAACGCCGGCGACCGCTAAGGATCACGTGATTTTTAAATTGTCTTATAAATTGTTCTTAAATGTATAAATTTTTATAACGACACACGGCTGATAAGCAAATAACGGAGAAGAAGGAGAGCACAATCCTGCATCACTCGAGCCGCAAATTGTTTTTCATTTTTAACCTTTAACCACTTCATCGTTAGTTAATTATTATATTGCTACATCTTATGAAAATTCTGCAGAAGATTAAACGCAGTTTACTTTATTTACAATAAATTATGTATTAATTCATTCAAAATTTGATAGTAAATACTTAAGGTCTATTCCGACGGTATTCTGAGTGTATAAATCCTTTATCTAATAGACGTGTCTGTCTGGGACGCTGTTTTGTCCGGGACGCTGTTTCAGCAGCCAAACCGTAAGAGATAGAGAAAAAAGTTATTAAAGTTATATGTTTGGAATGGTCATGTCAGCCCAGGAACCGAATTTCAGTCACGTGACACTTCCGGTTTTCGAGAAATCACGTGATTTCCGTCTGTCCGGGACGCTGTTTTGTCCGGGACGCTGTTTCAGCAGCCAAACCGTAAGAGATAGAGAAAAAAGTTATTAAAGTTATATGTTTGGAATAGCCATGTCAGGTCAGGAACCGAATTTCAGTCACGTGACACTTCCGGTTTTCGAGAAATCACGTGATTTCCGTCCGTCCGTGACGCTGGTCCGTCCGGGACGGTCTTTTTTGTTTTATTAAATGAGACATTTGTCTCACTGGACTGCTAGTACTGATATAATGCGCTAAAAAAATGTAATCAGAAAATAGAAAAAACAGGTTTTGCACAAGTCTTAATTTCACCGAATTATGGTCTAACCTAAAGCTCCGGAAGTGCACGTTTACTACCACTATAAGAGCAAAACTGCTCGGTTTTGAAAATGAATATCACGAAAGAAACTGATTTTCGAAAAGCAAAGACATCACTGGTTACTATGTGTCAAGGCCACCATAAGTAAACCATATAACAGGATACTATTTAATGATGAATCAACGTTTCTCACCAATAATGCTGGTAAAACTTAATATTTCAGACTTCCTGAAGAAGAATGCACAACAAATTATCTGCTGTCACAATTAAACCACCCACCATTGTTATAGTATAGAATGCGCATGTGTACACAAATAATTGGTGAACAATATGTCATCTTGGAATGATGAACGCCACGATATACTTCGAAATACTACAAAAGAGATAATACCTGTTTGTGGATAAAACGTTGATTTTCCAACATAAAAATTTTTCTTGCCATAGAAGAGCATTGATTAAATCGTGTATGAGGGTCCATAAAATTGAATGAAATGGGTTGATCAGTTCAATCTTCAGGCCCGAATTCAACATAGGAGTCATCCAGATTAAAGACAAGCGACTTTAATATTAACATTTTAGTACATTTAAATAATGTTTTGTCTTAATTTACATTGTATAATGTTTGTACTTATTATTAAATGCATTTCTTTATGAATCAACATGTCTACTGTATTGTTTATATTATTATGATTAAATATCTATTTAGTATAGACAGTGAATGGTTAAAAAATATGTTTATTTTTCAGGAATGTTTTTGAAAGAACATTTTCCAGAATTAAATGGCATTAACATGAAGAAAACCTGTTATCATAAATCAGAGTTCCTGTATATCAATCATCCAAACCAGTTAGCTATTAGTCTTTTGCGGAAGACGAGATCCATTTGTGCTTAAGGATTTTGTTGTTTTTAACAAGATTTCTTTCAATTTTGAATTTTTGGGAAACCTGTGAAAAAAGTTCTGATTTACTCTATTTTACAATTTATTGCCGAGAAACTTACCGTAGTGACAGCAATAGTTATTTGCACAAGTAGTGACAAAAGCTGTACTTTTTTAAGAGGTTATAGGCCAAACAAATAAAAAAGTTGCTTTTATACGTATTGTATACGTCATTTTTTGCACAGTGATATCTTGGTCGAAAAGGACTTCAGAACTGCCAAATTGACAATTTCAATGAAATTCACGTATTTTCTTTAAATACGTCGTTCATGATCACTATGCAAAGAATAGAATCAAACATTTTGTTATTCAGTTTAAAACACGGCTTGTTAAATTATGTAAACACATATACTGACATAGGATCCAACCAATAAAAACAGGATTTACACATATTTCACCCCTTATATCAACTAACCTGACGATATTATACAGAGACTCTAGTATAGAAAGTTTAGTGTTTCATACTGTCTGCTATTTATGCAAAATAGGTACTCTCTGAATCAAAGCACGTGATCCATATCATCTTTGCATTTTCTTTGAGTCTCCTTTCTCTTATAACTGAATACATTTTGCAAAAAGTCATTAATAAGCTAGAAAAAAACAAAAAATGTATTTTGCCTCTTTAAGTTTAATTTTCTATTGGTACCTAATATGTGTAGCTTTCCACCGCCCGTAAAGCTGAGTCCGTCCGTGACGCTGAGTAGTAGAAAAGCTTAAAGTGGTAGAAGAAGAACAACTGGAGACTAGAGGCAGATTGAAACAGTTGAGGATAGTCCCTTCCCACCGTATAATAAGCGTATTAAGCTACTATTAACTAGCACTAGGCAATTTATGGAGTTTAACACGAACAAAGTCACATTCAACATCACAGGATTTTTTTTAAATGCCATTCAAATTCCTTCTAATATGTTTTCTGCTCCTGTAACTGAAGTGGAATATAACCAGCGTACATAAATCAAACAAGTAGAGACAATCACTGTTGGTTTTCTATATAAGTGAGCTACCTATACTCTCGGCTCATGACTAGTAGTATGGTATTATTTACTCTCCTAATGAATGCAGCTGAACTACCGTCCATGTCCGTACTTTTATTTTTACATTTTTTCAGTTACTGACTGAATTATTAACAAACGCTTCTATAATAAAATTTAAAGATGTTATACAGTGACCGGCAGAGAAACTGAACTCTCTTCGGAACAATCGCTGAGTATTGACTACAGAATCACCAGTTTTAAAGTAGGTTTCTACTGCGAAAGCACGGTGGCTTGGGTTCTACTGCTGCATTTTAGCTGTCACTAAATTAAATGGCGTAGATTGAAGCAACCAATTGTCTTTTTCTACGCCGCCAACCTCAAATAGGAAAAACGTAAAAACCATTTCAAAACCGTCCGGTTTTTCTGCCGGTCCCTGTAGTTGTAAAAGTTACATTATAAAATAACGTGGGTTTGATCTTTATTAACATATGCGGATGTGTAGCAAAAGAAGTAGGATAAAGAATAAATTTTAACTGAAAATGTAATGTTGGTTTTCAGTCCTTAAATTTCAGCAAGGAGCTCATATGGAACCACCATCTCTTCGGCAGTATCTTCACCAGAGCTGCTATTGTAAAATATTATGGCAGAAGATTTAACTATTCCAAAACGCCAAATCTATGTCAATACGGGTTCTGCAATAATATGAAAAACATCACTAGAACGATAACTTAATATATCTTTGACACTAGCTATTTTTTAGTGACATTCAGTTGTACTAAAAGTAATCTATACAGCTACAAAGGGTGATTTTAATATTAATTTTGACATTGACAATTGACAACTGATATTTAAAGTGAATAACTTTCAACAAATTGAAATACGTCAGTTACAAGCCAAAAAAATTAATAATTTGCCTACAGATGCCGCTACTAATCGTATGACTGTAAGGTCACTATATTGATATAGTGACCTTATATGACTGTTCTGAAAGTTAGAGAGAGTGAGAAGATGAATGAGACGGCCTGATAGGGACTTTGTCTCTATAGATTTAGTTGGCCTTGGTCACATATGATTGGTAGCAGAGCTAGTAACTGGCTCTGATAGGTAGTACAGTGACTATATACAGTGTGTCCCAGGATTGATGTTACAAGAGGTGAGATAGACTGAAAATGTTTTAATTTTATTTTAAGGTTCTGGTATTCGGTCCTACTTGATTTGAAAAAAAATTTAAGAATATTTTCAGTTTTTGAAAAACAAGTAGGTCGTGATAGAGAAGCGAAAACTATTTTATTTTCAGGTAAACTACCCTTTTTGTTTATGATACGGCAAACTTTTATTAATAAAAGTTGTTCAGAATGATAAATTATGGCGTTATACCAAATTTCAGAAAGATCTGTCGACTTAGATTAAACCATTATTTTTTTTAGATTAACAAAGTGCATTTATTAAAAATGACCACATCTAGAAAGGAATAATAATTACATTACCTTCTGCTTCTTGAAGTTCAGTTTTTCGGGGATGGCACCATCCAATTAACACACATAGTGGAACAGGAACAGGATCCTACAGAGAACTGCCATTTCGCTGCGTGTGTTATAACGCAGGGTGAGGTAACATAGGCAGTGAATGAGTTCGAACCCTTTAAGTCGCCAGGGCTAAATGGAATCTTTTCAGTGTTGCTTCAGAAAAGGTCTGGATATTCTTCTCCAGTGTTGTAAGGGTATTTACGGCTAGTCTAATAACAATGGAACAGAACAATGGAAGGCAGCCAGACTGGTCTTCGTTTCTAAGGCAAAAAAAAAGACTACACGGATACCAACTCATTTAGGCCTATTAGTCTTACATCTTTTCTTTTAAAAACTCTAGAAAGAATAATTGATAGATATTTAATTGAGAGGGTAATAAAAGAATATCCTTTCCACAGAAACCAGCATGCACATAAACGTGGAAGGTCAACTGAAACCGTACTTCACGCAATCGTGCATAAGGTTGCAAGAGCACTTCATTACAAGGAAGTGGCTCTTGCAGTTCTTTTTAATATTGAAGGAGCTTATGATAAGGCAACAACGGCTACTATAAGTCAAGCACTAGAGGCCAGAAAATTTCCTTTCGTGATGGGCAGTTGGGCAACGTCGGCGTTGGAAGAAAGAACCGTGGCGGCGAACCTATTGAACTGTCGCCTCATTTATGGTGCCTTATAATGGACGGTCTACTCTCTACTGGAATACCTAACAGTAGAAGGCTTCTACGCACGAGCATGGGCAAACGATGGACTGGTACTTGTGTGTTCAAACTTATGTTTAACCATGGACCAGACAGATTAACAAAAAGGTGTAAAACTAAGTGGAATTATGTAAACACAAAAGTGCGTGTAATTAACCCTCGAGCGGGCGCGCTTTGATTCATTACATAACCGGGCGCTTGGCGCACAACGTGCGCCAGCTGTTTCTAAGGGCTTTTACGATTGAAAAAAAAATTTATACTTTATTTAAGTCATAAGTTAGATGAGAAAAAACGAAAAATGTACTAACATATTTTTATGGGAAAACGAGTAAGGTAGGTAAATTAAATTAAAAACTGCATACAAATTATTAAAAAAATGAACCGATTTATTCACTCCCTAGGGCGTCTCTGTTGGTTCTTCGGAACAATTTGGGCATGAAATTTTTGTTTCTGAGAAACAAAATCATTGTAACTACCATATCTAATAGTGGTGTTTTTGCCGTCCGCATGTTACACACCGTCCTCTCTTTTTTCGTAAAGGTTGGTCTTGTTCAGCTTCTTCTACACAATTTATTGGCCTATACTTGACCAAAGAAGCCCGAATGTCTTGTGGTAGGGTCTTAATTTGGTCCCTTTCGATCAGAAAAGGCTTCATGAGACTCATTGTAAGATTTTTTATAAATATCTTAAGTGTCATTTTATTGTTATTTTTATTAGATTGGAAAAGTATTTTGGCGTTTATACCTGCCATGTCCATTATAGAAAAAAATATCAAAAACGGCAATCTGTTTGTGATCCTTTTTACCGAATATGTTCCGCACATTGGATCGATAGTGTCGACGCCACCTTTAGTGGCATTATAATCCATAATTATCTCCGGTTTTTGTGTTTCTTGATCAATATCTCCAGTGTCATGCATGGTAGATAAGAGCACTACAGATTTAATTTTCTTGGGTACAAAAGAAACAAATGTACAATTTTGTTGATATCCAAAGAGCGATGTCTTTTCTTCTCTATATTTACTCGGTTAAAACTCTGGAGGTATTTCCCTTTTATTTTTCTTGAGCGTTCCAAGTAATGTAATTTTGTAGTCCCTCAATAACGTTTGTGCTAAAGTATAACAGGTTTGTCAGTTTGCTTTCTATCATCCCTTGTGTCATGGTCATCAAATCGAAGGCATCGCAGCAGAAACAAAAAGCGTTTATAACTCATTACTTGTCTTGTTATTGCAAATCCACCATCTGTTTCCCAGAGTTTCTCAACACTTGAATGATTGCCTTTCTTCACACCAATAAAATATAGTAGACCAAAAACTGCCAAAATTTCGCACTTCTTGGTATGTAGGGCGTCTCTTTCTCGCAAATAGTTCACAGAATTTCTTTTCAACGTAATTTACTTATTAGTTCATTCTACAATTTCTTCTATCATGTTCGAATCAATAAATGCATCCCATGCAGAAATTTCACTTATAAGTCCTCTAGCTCTGTTTGTAGGACCGGGACCGATGTTTAGTATATTTTTACATTTCACTTTCGATTTTTTGGTGGTATTTGATTTATCCCATGTCATTCTTTGGTCTTTTCCCATAAACTTTTTCAAATCACCATTAGATTCATGATCAGAATCTTCGCTGTAGATTTCCATCTCGGAATCAGTGTCATGATCACTTTTAGTTACAACTTCCTCATTTTCAGAGACGTCCTCTTCATCTTCATTTAAAATTTTGTATAATTCGTCATCGGTGAGATATTTTCTAGCCCTGTAAGGCAAAATATATGTAAACATAACCTACAAATATGATTTCACACAAAGACTAAAAATATTTAGTAGCGAATTTTTTAAATCCCTGAAAATATTTACTTTCATGACCAGGCGTGAGGTGCACAATGTGCGCCAACTGTGCAATTTGACAAAGGCCGCAAAATTTTCCAGAAACGTTCTGGATTAAAAGTCGGACGAACGAATACTTCGAAGCACAAAAACATACCGGAGGAATACTTAGAGGGGCAGTGTGCAATTATGCATATTTAGAATACCATTGGCTGATAGGTGGGGTTTGTTCTTGTCTTTGGTGGGGTTGGCTCACCCTGTGCGCCAACGCGCCCGCTCGAGGGTTAAGATACAAAAACTAGTTCAACGTGTGCTAAATAAGTTGTTTGTCAACAAGACTCTGCACTTTGCATCAAGTTACTGAGTCAAGTTGCAATTACTATAGGAAGCGTTTCGCCAACCTTTGCGTTATGAGACTTGCACTGGGTCATATTGCGACCACTTTGTATAATTACGCTACATTAATTGCATACTATTGTGTTTTTTGTCTATCTTAATAGTAGGTTGAAAAAACACGACACACATTCAATCATATATACCTATAAAGTTCTGTATTTATTATTTAATTCAATATACTTTTAACCATTGAAGTATGTTCATTTGTAACGAGAGATGTAGGCTCAGATTGTCTTTAAAAGGGTGGTAAGGCCTGACCATCCACCGTTACATATTATCGCAACCAAGAAGTTCCATCTCCTGTTAAAAACAACCTGGTTATACAATATTATAAAGTTTATGTTCCAAGGTGCGAATTGGATGAGTGCAAAAATAATTGCGAAACTAAGCAAATCGAACGCTTGCACAAATTCAACCAGCGTCGCAGAAACATGACCGGAAGGTTCTTAAACGTCGTCTATAATAGAATGCAAGTAGCCTGCAGGATTATCGAAAGGTGGTGTGAAGAGAAAGGTGTGTCGGTAAACCCATTTAATACAGAGATCATTCTCTTCACTAAAAGAAGGAAACTTGATGATTTCAGGGCACCCATAATGTACATAATACGTAGAAGACCACTCGCACTTGTGCAAGAGGTTAAATACTTAGGAGTAACTCTGAATATTAAATTAAGTTAAAGGTCGCATGTCGATAAAACTGTGTGTAAGTTGATAGCAACTTTATGGCAACTCCGCCGGGCGGTAGGTAAGAACTGAAGGATCAACTCTCAGATTCTACATTGGCTCTACACATTATTAATAAGTTCAAGAGATCAATATCGCTCAGTGGCCTGGTGGCTAAGTGTAGAACTACCCACTACGTTCTTAAGACTGGCAACGGTCCAACGACCTGTCTAGGAATCACCGGTGCAATGAGGACAACACCGACAGCGTACTTGAGGATATACTAGGATTCCCGACCCTCGAGTCTTGAATAAAGAGGGAGGCCATGGCTACCCACGTCATAATGCAGGATGCGGGACTTTGGAAGAGTCAAGAAATATGCATAGGTCAAGCAAGGATGGCTGAAGTGGCGACAAGGAAATACCTTTGTCAACCTACAAACTAAGCGAAGCGAAAGACCGACTAAGGTTGGAAAAAGGATATTCTTTCACCATACCAACTAGGGATGAGTGGGAGCAGAAACAAGTTAAATTCCAACCAGATGCCTTTATTTGCTATAAAATGGTTCCCGAATAGAGAAAAGGCAATTCCCTAGAGCAGGAATATATGTGGAAGGCCGATAAATACAAGAGAGCCATGCTTTAGGAAAATTCGCCACGGTATTCCATGAAGAAGTTTATTCCATACTATCGGTGGCAACTAAGGATGAGATCAGGACGTTTCCAGAGCATAAAATCTATATCTGCTCTGAGCTCTGATAGCCAGGCTGTACTAAAAACAATCTACCCGCCAGGGCAAGATAGCCTTCGTCCAGGAATGTGGAGATGCTTTAGAACTGGCGAGAGACAAGGAAGTTGAACTCGTCTGGGTTCCAGGACATACAGGTGATCAGGGCAACGAGAAGGCTGATGAACTGGCCAGACTCGGAGCCGAGGACATCAATATTGGACCGGAACCCATTCTAGGTATCACAAGACGGCTCTAACTGAGTGTGCTTACAAGACTAGTGAGGAAAAGTGTAGAAGATGCAGAGGCTGTGCACAGGCGAAGTACCGTGTAGCAGAATTTGATTCGAAGAAGTCAGTCTGGCTAACGGGAACAAATCGAAGAATCACGAACTTTTTGATAGCGATCTTCACAGGCTACTGTAAACTAAGGAGACACCTTACATTGATAGGAATAGAAGTAGATCCCGTTTGCCCGAAATGTGAAAGATAAAAGAAAGATAAGAGAAAACGTCCTTTCACTACTTGGGGCAGTGTGAGGCGTACCAACGAGTGAGGTTTAGAACTTTTGGTGCAGGTAGACTTCAAAGCGACGAGCTGAACTCACTAGCGTGGGCCGACACCTTGAAGGGAGAAGAGTTTAATGCAGAAGGTGACAGTGGGAATAGTTAAGGCATACTTGCTTCACATTAGTCTCCCTACAACAATTACTATTACTAGTACTACTAATTAATATACCGTAAATTAAAAAAAATCAAAATTATTATATTACCAAAGTTAACTATGATAAAGAAGATCTGAAAAACTAAAAATGTATGCTATTTGATTGTGTTAAAGCCAACTGCTACTTACATTATAAAGATTATGTCGTAACTCAAAAAACTCAAGCTATATATTATTCATTCCGACTAAATTGTAGTAATCTACATAAAAAGGTGCTTTAAAAATTCTTACTTTGCTTTTTGATGTTCTCAAAAACAAATGGAGTACAAATAAATTATACGTGCTTCCAAAAAAGCGTGTCATAATCATTCAAATGTTATATTTTTCTTTCTAAATCGTAACACAAATCAAATCAAAATAAAAAATTAAGGGTGCAACAAAAATGAAAAAAAATTGACCTAGCCCTTAAGAGTTACTGTCTGATTGGTGTTCTGAGTCATGACACCCATGTTTCATTCACTAATGGTCTATCGATATAACTAATATCATCTCATAAGAAGTTAGTATCGGATATAAAAGCTTTCTATTGTCATAAGCAAAATTATTTTTTTAAACGCAAAATACTGGAAATCCATTTAAATAGGAGTAATTTGAGTGAAATCACCTTATTTTGGATCTAGGAATATGTGATTGAGCCATGTCCACACTCTCCACATATTTCAAAGATACTCTGTATAAAAGTATATGATAAAGTAGTTCGGATTCGTTCTTCACGGCAGCAAAGTGGTATTTAGGAACTACAGACAATATTCGACACGGTGAGGATAATCAGCTTCCTATAACTGCTGTACAGACTGCAAACGGTAGGATGGATGTCTTTCTTTAATATTTTGTGGCAGGTGTCAACTGCCAACTGAACTTCTTGAGACAAATGGCGTATAGAGGTGCGAGGGGCATCTTCCATAATCTGTCTTACATTATAATTACTTCTGCCGTTTTTCTTGGAGAATAACCGCTGCCTTCTTTGTGTGAAACGAATCCAGTTCCACGAAATTTTCGCAAAATTTGTTAAATGGTGGTTTTATGTTGTCTATACGCCACTACCAATTGTTGGAATAGATTTTCTTAACTTCTTTAAGTTAATTCTTAATATCAATCAACACATCATTCAAAGTGACAGTAATTCACTGTCGCAATCCTACACGCCTCTTTCTCGTCTGTTTCCGTTCAGACGTGCATCGCCTTCTTCTGGCAAGTTAATTATTTTCCTGCATGCAGTTCACGTGCGTAGATCGACGCTCAAGCATCGCCACCTTCTTTCGGTGAATCTGCTATTACACCTGCTTGCAAGTAATTTACACTCGCGTGCAAATCTGCACCGCCGCCTCGATTTCGCGCATTTTTGTTCCACCTGCATGTAGCTCACGTTCGTTCATCGACGCTCAAGCATGGCCATCTTTCTTCAGTGCACCTGCTGTTGTACCTGTATGTAAGTTTTTAGGACAGCTTGAGTTTTTAGAACTTTGTTTTGACTTTTTGCATTTTCCCCGCGCTTGTATTTCAAATATCAGCGTTTTCCGGACTCGTTTAAGTTTAGTTTGACAATTTAATTACGTCCCGAAACTCCCGCTCTTTACATTTAAAACATCAGCTCTCTCTCGCATCTTTTAGGCTCTTTTAGACAACATTGTATGCAAATGCTGATTATTAGTGACACCTTTTTACTTTACCCGTCGTTCAGCCGTAGAATTATGGCGATCTAGAGCTTTCCGTTGTACTGCCTCACTCATTTAGTTCTCTTCAAATGTTTCGATTGCTCACCTAAGGGGTTCTAGGTAAATAGACCGAACTCAATAGACCGAAAGGCAGTTGACCGAACTCAATTGACCGAAAAGCAATAGACCGAAAATCACTTGGTCGAAAATATGTTACGGTTAAAGTACACATTCGGTAAATGTGCACATTAAATATCTCGAAAAATTACATTTATTAACAATAGGATCAATAGAAATATTTACACACTATTACAGGAAACATAGTCGATTATTTACGTGGGAATGCGCATAATTTTAATTTTTAATATTAGTAGATATGTAATTGGGTAGGATATATCTGTTAAGTATTGTATGATTTACTAGAATAAAGTTAAAATAGAATCAAAAACAAACAAAAACAAAAAAAAACGTCAAAGCGCCTTGTCAGTAACTTCGATATTCAAGGAAACATAGTCGATTATTTACGTGGGATTGCGCATAATTTTAATTTTTAATATTAGTAGATATGTAATTGGGTAGGATACATCTGTAAGTATTGTATGATTTACTAGAATAAAGTTAAAATAGAATCAAAAACAAACAAAAACAAAAAAAACGTCAAAGCGCCTTGTCAGTAACTTCGATATTCAAGGAAACATAGTCGATTATTTACGTGGGATTGAGCATAATTTTAATTTTTAATATTAGTAGATATGTAATTGGGTAGGATACATCTGTTAAGTATTGTATGATTTACTAGAATAAAGTTAAAATAGAATCAAAAACAAAAAAACAAAAAAAAAACTTCTAAACACGCCACCAGTTTATGTTGCCCGTCCTAAGCCTGAATAAAGTGTGAAGGGAAGTTGATGCTATTAATGTTAATAAATGTAACCGTAATATGTTTTCGACCAAGTGATTTTTGGTCTATTGCTGCTTCGGTCTAGTGAGGTTTCGCTCTATTGCTATTCGGTCAATTGAGTTCGGTCAACTGCTTTCGGTCTATTGAGTTCGGTCTACTTGCCGTAAGCGTATAAAGAGGCCTATAAAATAGCTGAGTGCAATAAGTCAAACGCTATTGAAGTACTACAGCTCCTACTACCAACTATCATGGATCTGGTATACAGGTTGATTATAAATTAAGGGCTAGTTGAATTTTTCCGTTGTTATGAGAAATGTTATGTGACAAATATTTTGAGGATACGAACATAAATTTACGATTTCCGGTATATATCTGTTAAGTATTGTATGATTTACTAGAATAAAGTTAAAATAGAATCAAAAACAAACAAAAACAAAAAAAACGTCAAAGCGCCTTGTCAGTAACTTCGATATTCAAGGAAACATAGTCGATTATTTACGTGGGATTGAGCATAATTTTAATTTTTAATATTAGTAGATATGTAATTGGGTAGGATACATCTGTTAAGTATTGTATGATTTACTAGAATAAAGTTAAAATAGAATCAAAAACAAAAAAACAAAAAAAAAACTTCTAAACACGCCACCAGTTTATGTTGCCCGTCCTAAGCGTGAATAAAGTGTGAAGGGAAGTTGATGCTATTAATGTTAATAAATGTAACCGTAATATGTTTTCGACCAAGTGATTTTCGGTCTATTGCTGCTTCGGTCTAGTGAGGTTTCGGTCTATTGCTATTCGGTCAATTGAGTTCGGTCAACTGCTTTCGGTCTATTGAGTTCGGTCTACTTGCCGTAAGCGTATAAAGAGGCCTATAAAATAGCTGAGTGCAATAAGTCAAACGCTATTGAAGTACTACAGCTCCTACTACCAACTATCATGGATCTGGTATACAGGTTGATTATAAATTAAGGGCTAGTTGAATTTTTCCGTTGTTATGAGAAATGTTATGTGACAAATATTTTGAGGATACGAACATAAATTTACGATTTCCGGTATATATCTGTTAAGTATTGTATGATTTACTAGAATAAAGTTAAAATAGAATCAAAAACAAACAAAAACAAAAAAAACGTCAAAGCGCCTTGTCAGTAACTTCGATATTCAAGGAAACATAGTCGATTATTTACGTGGGATTGAGCATAATTTTAATTTTTAATATTAGTAGATATGTAATTGGGTAGGATACATCTGTTAAGTATTGTATGATTTACTAGAATAAAGTTAAAATAGAATCAAAAACAAAAAAACAAAAAAAAAACTTCTAAACACGTCACCAGTTTATGTTGCCCGTCCTAAGCGTGAATAAAGTGTGAAGGGAAGTTGATGCTATTAATGTTAATAAATGTAACCGTAATATGTTTTCGACCAAGTGATTTTCGGTCTATTGCTGCTTCGGTCTAGTGAGGTTTCGGTCTATTGCTATTCGGTCAATTGAGTTCGGTCAACTGCTTTCGGTCTATTGAGTTCGGTCTACTTGCCGTAAGCGTATAAAGAGGCCTATAAAATAGCTGAGTGCAATAAGTCAAACGCTATTGAAGTACTACAGCTCCTACTACCAACTATCATGGATCTGGTATACAGGTTGATTATAAATTAAGGGCTAGTTGAATTTTTCCGTTGTTATGAGAAATGTTATGTGACAAATATTTTGAGGATACGAACATAAATTTACGATTTCCGGTTAAGCAGAACGTTTAATATTATTTTAAATTAATTTGGTAGTATTAAATATCACCTGAATTGTTAACCAAGTATAGGCCTATAGTTGATAGTTAACGAGCTTTTAATATTAAAATTATTATGTGTACGCCGAAACAATATTACTAATGAAAGTAAAACTGATCGCATACGGCCATAAAAATAATGACAGACAAGCAAACACACGTCAAAATACGATTATGTTGATCAGATCTGTTACAAATAAATTAGTTTTCCAATCAAGAACGCGTGAATATGCTAGAAGTAGGGTTTTCGAGCCAGACAAATTCTCAACGACCTGCTAGAAGCTGAAATGTGTCGAAATTGTTACTCAAAGAACCAACAGACGCGTCCTGGTACAATTGCTAAACTGGAATGAAATTGAAAACTTACGGGAGTTTTTCTACAAATTCAGAAAATCCTAAACGTAGACGAAATAGAAATAGAGAATTTCCTAGTGAAGATATTGTGTTGAGGCACTTTAGAGAAAATTAGCATATTACAATAAAGCAGGTGAATTATTAACCCCAGGCCTACATCTGGTTAATAGTTTATTTAAAGATAATAAACTATCAAATTAATTTAAACGATACAGCGTGTTCATAAGAAGAACCAAAAGTAATTAAACTTCCGGTTTAACCGGAATATAGTCGGATATTTCTGTTCGCACTCTTGAAATATGCGTCATATCAAATTTTATAACTTTTCTGACTATTCAACTGACGTTTAATTAATAATCAACCTGCAGAGTGATCGAAAAAAATTCTCCTCAAGTGACCTGTAATTTTAATAAAACAAGAAATGGCAGGTCGCAGCTTCATTCAGAAAATATTGAACGTCAAACAAACTTGAAGATGCTTTCAATAATATTGCCAAATTCTGTCAAGAATACAATTTGAGGTTATAATTTAAGATGAGTGAAGACACATGTTCAAATTCCAAGGCATACTGCGAGCAGAAGGTTTTTCGATCAGCCGTTATAAACTAAGTTGGAAAAAAATTACAACTTCAGCGTATCTTCTACATAGTAGATACTCGTAGAAGTGACAATACTGCTGTAGACCTACAGTAACTATTTACATTTCCATTAATTGGTATATCAGATTCTGTCGTAAATACTCTACGGTTTTAGAGGCATTTTCATATTTGATGGCGAAAATAATAAACGTTGCAAGTGCGAATAATGATTGTAACATGCAAAAAAATTGGGAAAATGCAATGTAAACTAGAATAAAGAAGAAACGCATGCAATGATTACAGTTTTAACGTCGTATATTGTAGAAAAACGGATGTCGAAATATTTAATTAATTGGGCGCTGGCCGTTTGGGCGCCGGGACTTTTGGGCCCCGCCGATTGGGCGCTGGACATTTGGCATCGAAATTTAGAAACATTAAAAATAGTCCACGATTGTTTTGTTATTTATCGTAAATATTATTTTTTGCAAGAAATTTCAAATGACATTGTTCACGGTGTAATAGATTTGATATACAGTGTGGTCCATTTAAGTGTGCAACAAGTGGGACATTTTTTTATTAGTTGTACAACCAAACTTTAAACACCGCCAGGAGTGCATGTTCGATAACCAAATCAGATGCATTTAGAATAGCTCCAAGTCAAACAGCATACAGGGCAGGACAAAAAATATGAAATTCGTTCGAGAATAAAGTTACCTTATTTCAAAAAATATGGCAAAATTTTATTAAGAAAAGTTGTTTAGAATTAAAAGTTATGCTCAAATACAAAGTCACAGCCTCCTATTCGCATTTTTATTCTTTTTTTGAAAATTTTGTATTGGCCCCGTATGATACATATTTTTATTATTCTGATTTTATTTCTAATTTACTTGTATTTATATATTTTAGGTAACCGTCCACTTCAAGTTTGTTGCAACAATATTTAACAGAGCTTTAGAATTTCGCAAATATTCTTTTTAACAAGGCACATGCTTTACTAATAATAATTTACATATGAAAAAACTCACAATTAAAGCCTACAATTTTATTTCAAATTCTTATGAAAATGTTTCATGTAGAACAAAAATTATCGAAGCGTCCCTGTTATCTCGTTATCTATTAACTTCATGTGGTAAAATGGTTTATACTAATGACAGTTACAAGAAGACATTATGTGGAATTATTAAAAATAATTAAGCAACATTATTAGAAATTTAAAACTATTTGAAAATGTATACTACTGGCGCCCAAACGTCCGGCGGTCAAAGATATGGCGCCCAAACGGCGGCGCCCAATGTTCGCGTACAGATACAGACAACCCATTTAACACTGGGAAATTACGTTTAAGAATTAAATCTGACAGTGGCAGTAGCGTGCCACATATTAAAGAATATTAAAGGCAGCTCTTTATTCGAAACAATTTAAAATTAAGTAATTTAGCTCTGAATAGAACTAGTGTTGGTGTAAAGGAATAAGGTGTCCTAAGTTAAAAATTTAACACACAACGTGTACGTATCGGTATATGAACAAGTGTATTAATAAAGATGCCGCAATTTGCGTAGGATCTTCAATTAGAATGTCTTAAACTCCTTCATTTAAATTTGAAAAACGGCTGCTACTGTGCATTGTGCCAACTGAAAATGAGACAACTTTTGGATTTTAACTACCTACTACCAGCCCTACTATAAATTCAAGCCCATGACGTTAAATACATTAAAGTAGCAATTTATCGCCAACAGCTGAAATTAGCGGCTAATGATAAACAGGGAAGGTGTAAATTTAATTAGAAACAATTACTACACTCTATGGTACTGTCATATTTACTGTTTTTGATGTTCCATTTAGAATTAAATTTAGATAAGGGAGCTCTAAGCATCGTTATTATTTAGATAGCAAACCATCGGGGACGTCTCTGGACGAATGAAATTGAAATATCGGTAACGTAACCCAATGTATACGAATTTTAGAGTTATTAACATTTTATGTTTGATTCGTTGCGATTTTAGTGTTTAAATAAAATTCACTACACACAAAAATAATCTGTTTGGGGCTGGAATCATTTTTGTTCTTTCGTAAATAGCACGAAAGTAGTGAAATATACAGGCTGGTTTTTATTTTCCAAATAAATGATATAGCTAAGAGCAAACACAAATGGAAAAATTTAGCACTTTTAGGAAAGACTTTCGATTTTAAAAACCCCAATTACTGAAAAAATTATCAATTATGTGCCAAATAATTTGAAAGCTCCATATTTCTTTACTTTTCACAATTTATACTTGTGTGTGCTTTTGTTTTCACCTTGATCAAGTTTCTGGATACTTAGTATGTAAAACAATATAGTTTTGTTTCGGGTAAGAGAGAGTGTAAAGTCCGGTCTTCAATCCTCGTTTTACAAGTTTGCATTATTCAGGGACAATGTTCGGCAGAGCCGTTAGTACAAATAACATAAGCAGTATCGAATAAAACCAATGGTCAACATCAAAATATAAATAGGTATACACACACGCATACACTTGAGTCTTAGCAGCGAGGATCACTCTCAAGATGATTTCACAGAAAGAGTGCTGACAGCTTTTCCGGCGCGAGGCTTTAAGTAAGAACTTTAAGTTACAAGCGAGCGGTTTGCAAGGCGTTAATCTTGTTGCATGAAGTAGAAAGGCAATATAACTTGAAGACATAGAGTTCTATAAGGTAAATTTTTAGCAATATGCCAGTTTTTTATTATTAACAGTTGTTTCTTGCACCAGTCTAAGCTCTACTCTTGTTTTAAAAAAATCGGCTTAGAACAAGTAGTCTTTGTAGATGAGCGTCCAACATTCTCTGGCTTAATGTGCCTTGCACCTTGTGAAATCGAGCAAGAATTCACGCGATGGTCATGCTCTTTGGTGGTTCATGTTGTTGGAGTACCTTGAGAACGGATACGTAGGCAGATTTGGCTTTCTTGCAGTTTGTGTACCCATATTGACTAACGTTTCACAAGATACTGCAGCTTGCATCTATTACTGAAATCTGACAGAACCAAAGAAACGACTGTACACAAAGATTAAAAAACGAATCAGCCAAGATGATTTGCTCCAAAGGTAATGCTGAAATGCGTGGGTCCATTTGGATGTGATCAAAATATCAGCTACATAAATTTGGTGGGTGGTTCTTAGTGGAGGACCTGCTAAAAAATCTTCGATTGCATTTTTTGTTGAGTTTTCTCGAAAACTCCGGCGATCCCAAACAACAACACATTTTGTATGTAACAAAGTCTAATATTTTCTATTATCTAACCAGAAAAAAAAATTGACTGTAAAAAGTTATGACAAAAAACATCCCCACCCTTGCATAAACTACACCTTGTTAAACTTTATTTAAATGTTTTACTGTTATCTAATTCCGAACAGAAAGTAGCGTAGATATACCAAAATACAACAAATTTGCTTTATTTTTACTGTTTTAATTAAATAAAACCCGTGGTTTTTAGTACCCCTTATGACGCATTGCCGAACCTACGATTATATGTATTTTTTTCATGAAATTAAATGTACTTTCTGTTGTGAAAGTTGTAAAGAGGCTACTGAATCACCCTGTATATCCTATAACGACTTCTAATAAACATTATAAAATAAACTATCGATTTGTATACCTAAAATTAGTTTTTCAAGAAGCTCTAACCTCAATTTTCTGGTATAAACGCACATGGGCGCTGTACACGTTTTAGACATTCCATTTACTTACTGCATTTGACGTAATTGCACCAATTCTTATTGAACAATGAACATTTCAATTTTGGTTTCTTACAACTAAAGCTGTAGCAAATAATGGTAAAGCAGTTATTTATACTAAACTTTATTCAGTTACTAATTTCTCCTTGTAAATTGATACATATTGCTATGATCACATTGTAGTAGCCTTACATGTAAAATAATAATTACTAGTCATTTATAACATAACCAACAATACAGATATTAATTGTAAAAATGTCAAGTCAAGGTAATAATTTAGATTTCAGATTTGTCATAAAATAGAGTAGGCCTTGTAGATAATTCATAGTATGATGTTTTTAGAATAGCATTATTTTTGTGTAAAAACAAATTAAAGTCAAAGTAGGCTTGGCATTTCTTGAAACTAAAAACAAAACTGTAAACAAAAATTGGGATTGCTGCTTCAAGAGAGTTAATTGTGGTTTTGCTAAGCTCCCCAATATAAATAATACTTATGTGCTATTATATACCCAAACTACCAAGAAGTTGTTTTTATTGAGAGAGTGTGTCCAGGGTAATTTATGGAAGTTTTCATTTGTATTGAGCTTGCGCAACAGGTAGATACGACGCATCAAATTGATCAAGTGCAAGTCAGAGTATTTCAAAATGATTCTACGTAGGTCCAGCCAATTTTATAGTACGTGTACAAAGTGCATAAGCGAGTACAGCACATGTGGTGCAGCGTAGCCCTATAATAAAGCCCCAGCTTCAGTAAAAGCTACCCAAAAGGTCATCCAAGTGCAGCCGACATCGAAGTGCAAACGAGTGCAGATTTGGTGGTTTGATAGCAGCAGGCTGGCGGTGACATCCTGTCTAGAGCACCGTGGAACCTCCATCAAAGTTGCAGGTACACCGAGATCATCTTAGAAGCTATCTAAAGGCCAGATTTTGCCAGCTACAAAGTGCAATTTTGTGATTGTGTTGGGTTGGCTTCGGTTTTGCGATTTACTTCCGGTAGTGGCGTCAGTAGAAGTGTTTTGTTTTGTGCCGCAGTGTACTTACATTCAATTGTTATTGCATAGAGCAACAGCGTTCACTGCGTGGACATGAAAAATTTAAATAGAATACGGAGCTTGTTTACGTATTTTCGACACCAGGGAACCATCTTAAAATTAATGTCATTCCCATCAGAGATACCGCCCATGAAAATTCCCATTAGTAAAACCGCAGCATACAGAGTGAGTACAAATAAATGTTTTATTAGAACTTTAAATAATTTACAATAGCAAGTTAGTAATAGGATTTTGGATGCAGCAACCTAACCCTGTAGTTATATAGTCACTTATTAATCATAAAATTAGAATAAGAACAATTATTAGCCGAACAAATTTATGAAACTTGAAAGATAGCTAGAGCCGAATTAGAGTCATAATTATTTGTTAAACCAAGAGAGAGTGAATGTATAACAATATTCATAAATAAAACAATTTATTACTATTATTAATTAACAAAAAAATTAAAACTAGTATTTATAAAAATTAAAAGAAAATACTGTAATTCTTCTTGTGTGGAAATCTAAGAGAAAATTAAGGTATGGTTTCTAAATGTTTCTCGTGGTAATCCCAAGTACGCTTTTTATCATGATTCGGTAGTTATTGATCATTTGCAATGTCTTTTACAACTTCTCCTCTTTGCATGCATGACACTGCCGTTTCGATTATTTCTCACATACGCAGACATTTCTGACATAAAATAGATGGAAAATTGTCATATTGAAGCATGCTAGAAAAGGCAATATATCAATTATTTCGTTATTTAAAGAAGTTTCAATTCCAAAGGTACATTTACCCCTAAACTGTATTTCCCATTATTCACCATATCAAGAATAATAAATTTTGCTGCATCGTTTCTCATTACCATTTTCACTGAATTTCATAACTGTTTCATACTGTGACGCCATGTTTTCGAACCGCTTTACGAAATTGTAGGTTTCCATCGCAGACAGCGGGAACCGAACTCATTACCTTCGGTTTATTAGTTAAGCAGGTAGACCACTGAACTACTACAGCTCGTTAATTCATGATTGTAGTTTCTTTCTTTACTTTTGTCCAATAGTGTACAGCGTATTCGAAAAGGAAACTGGGAGAAGAGACAAAAATAATACACCGAGGTTATTTTGAAGAGGATTTAAGATCGGATAAATATAATGCCTTGTAACTAAAACTGGTTTCCTATAGTTGCCTTAGCAAACTAGCAAATCCTTAGCAAAAATAAGAGAAATAATGAAACGGCGCGCGAGGAGGAGTGTCGCATAAGTCAAGATTAGCAGCGACAAGTCGGTGTCAAACGGCAGCGGCATAAAGAGAGAATGATGGGAATTGTTAGCGCCGGGTCTTAATTGCAAATCTGATTGCATTGCACACTCCTTAATATATTATTGTTCACCTGGGCTGCAATTGCTGCAATTAGTAACACTGAAATTATTTATTGCGTAATTAAGATACGGCAATTACGACAGCGTCAGGTGTTTTCGAGGAATCGTAAACATAATTACCGTGAAGATGTGTGCACACGGAAGTCGGACGTGGAGCGCGGCGCAGCCCCCAGATTAAAAGGGGCGCAGCCCCAAGACACGTTTCGGTCATTCGGTGCCATGAGCCGTGTGTACACTCGCCGATAAGACATCTCGCCTACTGAGCACACATCATTATCGGCGGAGGAAGCGCGATAAATAAGGCTGCGACAAATTTGATAAACATTACAATTTTCGCTTTGGCCGCGCTCCCGCGCCGCGTGCCAAATGCGTCGCGCTCTCCAGCTTCCGCTGGCTCCAAATATTAACGATTATTGCTGTCATTTGTTGGAGCTAATGGTGTATAATAAGACTGTTAATGCATTCTAGAAGTTCGAGGCTCCTCGTTATGTCCATTAGAGCATACAAGCGCAAACAAAGTTCGCATAGATGCAAACTTCCGCCTCGGACAAAGTAGCTTAAAAGACAAGTTTCCATTCGCCGCCGCCTCGCTCGCGATCAAACGGGACGCGATCGCCCCGATGAAAAATTTTAATGCCTTTCACATACTTCAGCGTCGGCGGTGACGTTTTCCGAATGTATCGGACGCCGCCGCTTTCCACTGAAAACTTGGGCTGCCTTGCCTACATACAGGACGGTCCAAATTACCCTGCCGCACCCCTACAGACAGTTTACTAATGTATAAAATGTCATAAGCACTAATATTTTGATGCTATACTCTAACAAAGAATTAAAGTGTCCTTGTAAAACATAATGTAACGCCTCGTTTCAATTTTATTTCAAAAGCGCGTTAATGCATTTAACACCGACTTTCTAACCACTTTGTAACTATATTTTTATAGCAAGAGAATTCAAGCTAATCGCAGCAGGCGTGTGAGCGGAGCGATAAACACCTGCACATTTTCGCATCTGAACTTGTCGTTCGATCCGCCTTGGCTGTGAAAACAGTCCAATAGCTGGGTTAGTATTAATTTTTCGAGAAGCGTTCTTATTTTACAAGCAAACGAAGCCGCGTGTAGCATTGTTCGCGGGCTCGCTTCCAGCGTTTGTAAGACCGTTTTTTCTAATTTTATTCTTTCAGTACTAATTTTGGTTATTTAGGCTGAATTGCTCTGCACTTCCGCTCATCGAAATTGCTGCAATGCGTCTTCTAAATTAGGCCGTGAACATCATCGGTAAGAATCCTTTTGCATGCATAATTTCATTTTTAAGTTTTTCAATATTTAGGACGTTTAGCATGGGCTACTTTCAGCTAGAAACCGCTACGATTGGCTCACAAATCAAGCAGCTATTTGGGCTCTCACGAAGGCTTAAATTCAGCAACCCGGAGCTAACGTTTTGGCTCTTCCTGGAGCTAACCCCGAATTCGCGCTTGTACGTGGCCAGAAATTGTTTTCCTTTTAATGCTAGATCTTTTTTCGAGCGTCAACCTTAGGATTTTGAGAATCATGCAGTCAGTTGGATTTGAGTCTTCATAGAAAAATGCAACGAACAGGACTCCCCTGCCAGCTGTTTTTTGTCGACAAAGGCATGATGATTCAAACTTATGTCAGTTCTTACTAAGATCTTAGCAACTCAAACTGAGCGTGTCAAATCAATCTCTGGCTCAATTGTTATTACCGCAAAAGTGCGAGATAATTCGAAATTGCTGTAATAGCGTGTATACTATATCTCAGATAGCGCCCTTGGCGTTATATGTGTTAGCCTGAAGCTGTAATTTAAACTATAACCAGCGAGTTCTGAAATGCTACCTCGATTTGCATTTTGTTAAAATGCTGTATTGTCTGTTTTGTCCCGATATACAATTACGTGTGTGTGTAAGTTGGGTGACGCCAACCTTGATTTGTTTGTGCTGGATATTAAATACTCTTTTGACTGTTACTGTTAGTATTTGTTGTTGCTAGCATTACTACATTTAGATTGAGGTATGCAGCGAAGCTTACAAGGTAGGTGTAGATTTATTTTGCTAGCTAGGTTTGTTTATTTGTTGTGAATAGTGTCATGGCGCCCAATTCTTTTATTAATCTACTGTTCAATAGTAAAAGCCCGAATCATTTCTTAGCCTGATCCTTACACCACACCATATTCTGCCGAGAGTTAAGAGCTAGCCGAAGCCTGGTCAACCCCTTCGTTTAAGGATGGTACAGTAAGTCTTGTCAAAATTATTAAATGGGTGCAAAAAACAGTGTAGATAGCAATACTCGACAAAACAAGTAAAAACATTCCTATAAAAACAAGGGAGACACACTGTTTTTATTTAATTATAATAATATGTAAAAATGTATTTGATGGAACTTAAATTATACCTACGAACAGCACGGATGGGTTTTTATTGCAAACTCATTAATTTCGCCACTGTCAAGCCAGTTAAACATTTTGAAAAACAACTAACTTTAAATAGCTTTTTGCACTCTTTCCAACTGCTTCCAATAGGCCGCAAGTTACTTCGAAAACAAAAGACCACCATTTCTAGAATTATTATTTTAAATTAAACGCCCTGTATTTTTGGATAATTAAAAAGCCTATTAAATTCTTGGTATATCTTCAGTTCAATTTTTCTTTTAAATGATAATGTCATAGGAGTTAAAAAGGGAATGATTAAAATTATTCTGAGTAAGGCAGCACATCTGCCAAACGGGTCCAAGTCTTTAATATATTCTTTATGTGAGACTGAATAAGGCGTTCTGGCATTCCATTCTCAAGCTACGGAATTAAGTCTTTACTAAGAATTATCCTGTTACTGTCCAAATTAAAAACATACAGTCCACTACAACCTCCACCCTGAACAGCAATATTCAAAAACAAAATACTTATTTTGATCTATCAATATAACACATTACATGTTAAATACTGTACAATAACAAGAACACAAGAAAAACATCTTTAAAGGCTTTACCCAAAACTTCCCTCGCAAGTGGACGTTCTGACACTAAATAATTTTAAAAATTGGAGGAAACTACAGGTGAAAATGCCTTCAAGTTTCTAATAATACCGCAACATAGAAGAAAGGAAACACTTGGTAATGATGACATAAATTTTCAAATAATAAAATATCGGTGATGGAATTCGAACTTCGATTTTATGGTTCGGCGTTAAACCACGGATAAAGAGGACCTTGTCTTTGAATTCCTGCGATGCCTTTTCGCGCTACGCATGGATTTAACTTTGGTACCGCGCAGTATCAACCAAGTCACACAGTGAAGAATAAACCGAATTTTTTATAACAATAAATCAATGGAGATAATTTTTCACTAAAAGTTTATTCATTCTTTTTTACACGCTAGAAGTATATTTTTAGGTGTATTAGTTTTCAAAATACCTCGATGCTGAAATTTATACCGCACATTCCCCGTACGTTTTGTTTAAACAATTTCTGTAGCATCTGTTAAAAATAATTTTGAGAATAATTTGATATCATCTGAATCTAGAAACAATACGCTTTCCACATTTAGGTAATTCCAGATAGTGTAAATTTTTTAGCTTTATCTTCGAGTGCACATCCTATGATCGAAGTTACAACCCCTGATTACTGACTACAATGCGAAGCACAGCCTCGCGCAAATATGCGTATCCCGTGTATTTGAACGTTTGCGATTTACTATGCGGCTCCCGCTTTACTCCTTTTTGTCTCATACAACATTTATTCTGTATTTGTTGGGTTCCATTTTTGTCTATGATAAATCCTTAGCTATGTGCAAATTATTACTTTTATCTATTACATACTTAAAACAAAATTAAACAAAATTTTATTATTATAAGGTGCTCACCCTGTATATATTTGTCCGAATATTTCTCGGTCTGATGCTAGGTAGCCATATAATATGCATGCAAAATATCGCCTTCCTCCAACAAATAGTTTTTGAGTTAAACCGCCAACAGACAGACAGACGAAATTGAGAAAACCTGTTTTTCGTCATCTAAGGACTCCCAAACATAAAGAGCTGAAGGTGATTTTTTCGTGATTACAATACTTCCTCCGTCTTTCAGGCGAGGCAAGTAATTATTATTATATTTCAAACAAAGTGGCATTGCACAGCCTACTTTTGAACATTTATTTTTTTAACCCTACGATCTTATTTATTACATAAGTTAGTACTTTGTAATTATAAAAAATACAGTGTATTCTTTAAAACAAAATCTGGAAACTATTTTGTTTTCTAAGTGAAATCGTTCTATTGTAGACAGTTAGAAAGAACACAAAACACAATTTTGCAAATAGGTATATGATAGTGAACAAATTAGTGAGTGATTTTTCACATTCAATTAAGCGATCATGGTGAAAAACTATATAAATTTCAGACGGGATAGTTTCTACAATTGGCTGGTGGTGTGGGGTTGTATCTTAACTTTTCGTTAATTTAAGTTGGCTAATCAATGACCATAGGTTCTTTTACATAAACAAACTGCTCTTATTTGTAACCGCTAGCAGTAGTAGTATTTGAGATAACTGAACTTAAAGATTGAAGTGTGCGTAATAAAAAAATGGCCACAAATTAATTTTACCCGATTTTAATCCGTTTTAAGACACAAGATTATCTGAATACCCAACGTCACCCAAAACAGTGGTTTTAGTAATCCTATGTCAGGCAAAATGAGGTCGAGCACCATCACGCCTAAAATACATGACTCGTTTTTGCGCCAAGGGTACTTCATCCAAAGGTATAGACACATCATTTTCCAGGATATTCAGATAAGACGAATTAAATTCATATAAAACTACTTATTAGTCAACTTGGCAATTTTATCCATTAAGTGCAGTGCACTGCAGTGGAAGTGGCATAGAGGGAGAGCATCGAGCACTTATTAGAAAAAATCACCAAATTGGTTAAGAAGTAATTTTACCTGAATTTAACTCGTCTTATCTATAAATATCCTGGAAAATTTAAAGTGAAGTGCAATGTAAATAGTTCATAGGGATTCAAAATATCAATCTACTGCGATTCCATGGTAACCATCGCGTTTTAATGCCAATCCTTTTCTTCAATGGGAACAGGCCGATGTCCCTACAGTGAGAATGTTATGCAAAAGCTGACGACGACCAATTGCACTACAGTTTTTCGAAAACTAGTGCTATTAGTGATTCGAAACAAGAATGCGACTGTTATGTATAAAAGCCTAAGTGTTTCAAATATTCAACGAGAGTTGATGAATATCTTGACTATAAAACTTTTTTGAAGCACGCCCCACTCTTGTAGATCAAAAGATATCTGGTCAAATAAAAATTCGGAGAGTTAGAGAAGGCTGTGTTCTGAGTCAAATATATATTTTTCTTTTTTAGTCTCCAACAAATATGATGTTCAATTTCTTTAGCAAAACCCAAACATGGGCGCTACAATAAGGCCAAACTCACTACAATAGAACATCTGCGCACAGTATAGCAGTTATTGTATCATTTACATAAGTCAGAAAAAATGTGGCTCCAATTAACGATTCCTGAGGTGCACCAAATTTTAACCACTCGATTACATCGTCTTTTTTGTATTTATAAGCACATCCCTTTTTGACAAAAGTAATAAACGAAGTAGCAAGTAATAATTTTAACTAAAACTTTTCCGTTAGGTAGAATTTATAGATTGAATCGTCACTTCAAGTTTGAACCAGTTCGAGGCTTACATCACATACCGCAGAACTCAAGACACCACACCAAGTTGATTAAATTATACTCGTTAGGACAGGCGTTTGGATTAGAATACCAAGGCATTTTATGGCATTCAAATCGGCTCGTTTAAGCTCTTCCTTAATCAGTCAAATAAAACCCGTAAAACCTCCTAACCGTATATCGCTGGAAACACAACCAATACATAAAACAGAAGTGTTGCTGCTTAATGTGTTTTAAATACGAGCTAGTTAATCGCCTAGTAGCTGTATATGGTGCCTATGACGATAATTAGAGCCTCTAATTGGGTGTCTTGATTATTATCAAGAATTCCCGCGTAATGCAGTGGCACCTTTTTATGTTTATGAACTGGTCGCTGCTTCCGCGAAGCTAAAACGTAATTATTTGCCGCATTTTCGAACTAACGGTCGGCTTAATACCTGAAACCGAGGCTATAAAGATGATCAGGCGCGTTTAATCTAACCATCTGAATTTAACTACCTACATGAAAAAATCATTAACGTTACTTAACAAATCTAACGTACCCTAACGATTTCAACTAACTATAACAGAGCATGTTCGTGGAGAATGTCTACAATTTAGAGATCATTGAATCTGAGCTACTAGTTCAAAGAATAAGACCTACTCTTATGCATGAGCAAATTTCCTCAAAAAATCGTTTGCGATAGGGTAAAAATTATACGCATCAGTCATTTTTTGCAACGACCTCAAAAAAGCTAATTTGTACACTATTTAGCCAAGACGGACAACGGTTTTGCCACGACAACGTTCCACCACATAATGGATGGCGATTACTTCTCGATCCAGTATTAGTATTCTTGTTTTATTATAGTTGACAAGCAATCTAGTGAGCCAAATGTCTCATTTAAAAAAACAAAAAAGACCGTTTTTCAAATAGAACGCCTATTAAATAAAAACTGTACCCAGACCTGGAAGGTGTCAAAGTGGTTGCGTAATCGATCGACGTTTTAAGGCGCAGAGGGTCGCAGCTCCGTTTGACTGCTGAAACATTTTTATTTAATACGCGTTCTATTTGAAAAACGGTCTTTTTGTGATTTCTCGAAAACCGGAAGTGTCACGTGACTGAAATTCGGTTCCTGAGCTAACATGACCATTCCAAACATATAACGTTAATAACTTTTTTCTCTATCTCTTACGGTTTGGCTGCTGAAACAGCGTCCCGGACGGACGGCCGGACGGACGGACAGACAAGTCTATTAGATAAAGGATGCTCAATCCATATTCGAAATTCAAATCCTTTATCCTCGGTAAGAGTTTGTACTTTCTCTGCACTTTCAGCAATAAAGGTTGTCTTGTTGCCAAATCACCAACTAAAAATTCGTTGTCTACCGATTATCTACAACTCCACCGTTCCAATTGTCCAATAAGGGAGGCGAAAGAATCCATCCAATGCCTTGAAATAGTCTACAAAGCGGACGTACATAGTGGTATAGTATGTAAGCGCTGAACGCTCTAATACGCAATTCCACTAGAATAAACTAAATATAATTTTGTAACACTGCAATAGAAGCCGGAAAAAAGCAATAATCAAAATAGACCCACAACTAATAGCGGTGAACGGGCCAGCTGAGCTACTCAGAAAGAGGGAGTGGGTTAACACTAAAATAATCAGAACCTAATACAGACGCCAGCAACTTAATTGTTCAGCAACTCGACAATCTAAGTTGAAAGATCTCGGTGATATGAATGATATGACAATCGCAACTTCAACGCATATATCTCAAAAATGCATTATCAGACGCAGGCTCTTTGATATGTAACCTGTTACAGAATGAAACAGACTTCTTAATCTTAATCCAGACAGTCAAATCTCAACAATCTATGGACCACAAATTCTAAATCTATAAACTCGCAGCAAAATATAAGCAGCCATAATCCAAATCAATACGAAAATCCATTAATACGAAAATTGGGCAATACATAAATCCATCGATACGAAAATACAAAATGCCCTGTAACAAGACACAATTAGCATACAGACGCGGAGTCCATTTGAAAAACTCACATCAGATGTAAATCGGCTTAGAAATCCAATCTCCAGTCCTAGGAAGCGTAACATAGAGGTACTAACTTACCGATACAATCAAAAATAAAATGCATAAGGACAAATTGCCAGCACGTGCTTCGTTGCAGATCTTATCATAAAAACTAAAATCTTCCAGAAATCCACCATATGGTCGTTTTTCCAGATTCAATTTGATTGAGGATTAAGGAAATATAACGAATATGTAGCAACCTCTGAATCTCATATTCCTTGTAAAAAGCAAGACGCGATTCCAAACGATTTGTTTTTGCGAATTATGCCGGAAGTTCTTTAATTGGAAGTAGAAAGCCAAACTGTTAAGTCGAAAGACCGATAAGAAATTTAACCACCAGCGTGGGACAAAATAATCCTAGAACATCTGACCGCAAGCGGAAGTTACTAAATGACTGTGATAATACTCATGGTAACAGAACACATAAACTAGCAAGGTAGAGTAGGCAATACGACAAAAATGAGCAGAACACGTCTGATAAGCCAAGACTGTACGGGGTGTCACGCGCAGATTCAAGTTAATACGCCAAACAGCGCAATAGCGGGAATAAACTGCCAGCTACAGTTACACCCGCGGGCACACGAGACACAGCGTCTTTAAAAACTTGATAAATAAACCAAAATTTGGAGGGGGGCGAACATTCCTGCTACTTATTGTGCCAAGCTACTATAACGCGAGATAAATAAGAGTGGCAGAAAACCTGCAGGAAGTAAATAATTGCTGCCAACAAGTGAAAGTGCAGCGAACAAGCGTTTGTGAGTACGCAAACGAATACGCAATTTTGTTCTATATTCAAGGGTAGGTTCGAAATGGCCTCTTTGGGAGACGTCAGTTCAGTAGCTCTTGATCCCAGGCTTGTATGACGCAATATAAGATATGTCCAATTTAAAAGTGCACAGCAGCCAAAGATTCAGGTAAATTTGGTACCGGAAGTGTTAGTCGTTTTAACGCGATAAGGCTTGCGTTCTACTGTGAGAAGCGCTTGGAAGCGCAAAATAATGTGTTACTTCATCGAATAATATGTATGCAGATCGCGCCCAATTTTAACAGGGTTTGCTCCTAAAACATTGTTGACATTTGCGTTTCTTAATACCTCAATGCCAATGTTATTTTTAATGTTATTTTGATATTGTTTCATGAGAATTGTGTACGTACATGCGAGTAGCCCCAGCTGCCCTGCACGTAGGTTTTTCTAGGAGCAAATCCTAGTTTTTTTTCCTTTATTTGATTTACGTTTTTATATGTATTTTGAAGTCAAAAGATTGATGTAAACAAATTGGCTTTGCTTGTGAATTGTTTGAAGTTTGTTTAAGTCCGATAATACTGGAAGGGAGACCAACGTAATGTTTTTGGCAAATATTGACCACGACGGGGTATACATGTATACACTAAACTTTCTAAACGGACAAGCAGGCCAAATACTTATCCAAATATTAAGGCATAGAAGACGTCTTGTTCTCAGAGGCGCAGGAACAGGGAGGGCGAGGAGGGGGGGCAAATGGTATAATTTGCCCCCCTGATATATTCTATGAGGTTTCTAAAAATTTGTACATATGGTTTTCACATTAATCCTATTGTAGAAGGTGCAGAAATAAAACAGGAAGAATTGGTTAAACACGTCTTGATTTTGAGGTCAACAGGGGAGAATCCTATATAGTCCATTTTTCTTTCACATAGAAATGTAAATACCAAAATTCTAGGGAAATCACTGACAACAAGCATTGTCACTAGGCTGCATTGTCTTGGTACATAAACTTCTTATTATTTTTGTGGTGAGGGTAGGTTTCATGTCGAGGGGTTGGCAATTTATTATTTTAAATTGTAGCTTTGTTTATTATAAACTTGATGTGATGTTATAATTTGGTTTGAACTAAGTAGGTAGGTATTGCACAAGGACAGTTTTATAATAGCCAGAACTACAATTTAAAAATAACTACGGTGTCAACCAGTCAACATAGAACCTAATCTCTCATTGCAAACATAATAACCAGAAGTGTATGTACCAACACAATGCAATGACAATGCTTGTTGTCAATGGTTTCCCTAGATTGCATTTCCATATGAAAAAATTTGCAAAAGGGGTTATACGGAACTTGTCTTGCTTG
Source organism: Agriotes lineatus (assembly GCA_940337035.1). NCBI lineage: Eukaryota > Metazoa > Arthropoda > Insecta > Coleoptera > Elateridae > Agriotes > Agriotes lineatus. The sequence continues at coordinate 34,822 of CALNHX010007502.1, read as the reverse complement.
AATTACATCAATTTGCAAAGAAATGTGATTTATTCAATTTAAAAGAAATGTAATCCGCCAGGATTCGAATTCCGCGCTCTCAGGTGAATATTTCGAGCCGAGTTTCTAGTCTGCCGCTTGGGTCCCTGCTTGCACAAGTGCGCTACGGCCGTACTCGAATTATGCTACTATCTGCTGCGTTATAAAGACACCATACTATTCTGTCCCACTTGTGATGTTTATCCTATATCTGTTAGGTCTCATTTTCGACAATGATAAAAGCCTGAGCTATGTTAAATATTATTACTTTTATCTATTTCTCGGCTAAAGCAAAAATATACATTTTATTTTTTAACGTGCTCACCCTGTATATATTTGTCTGAAATTTTCTAGGACGAATTAATTTTATGGAGAGCGAGCGTAGCGTAGTGATAAAGAGAACAAGTCAAATAAGGTCTGATTATGTAGGAGCTGCATGCACAGCTTTACGTTCGACTGCACTGCAGAATATTTCCTTTTATCTACAATTATCATTTATATTAGACACATTAGAAAATTCAAGTTTCTATTGAAACATTTGATAGTTTCGAAGTGTGGTACTTCTAGCTTAATTGTAATATCAAGAGTAACTACCTATTACCGTAAGGTATTAAAGATGAATTTCTCTTTATTATTTGTAAAGTTTTCAGTTAATATAATCTTCTCTCCTGATTTGAATAAAATTACATTTATTTTGATAATAACATTGACAGGCGGCCGTTTTATTTTACTGTATGGACTAAAGTGGCACTTTATGGACGCTGTATAATACTATAATAAAATGTTTGTGGAACAACCGAACATAAAGCTTAGTTATATTAAAACATTCAAAAAAAATTTTTGCCCCCCCCCCCATAATTGCAGTAGTTCCTGCCCCGCTGGTCTTGTTCAAATTTAAAGTATCACGGGAGGGCTAATCCTTATACACTGTTACAAGTCTAAACCGGAAAGTGTGGAAGACCATGGAAGAGGCATATATCCATAGTGGACAAATACATACTGAGAAAAAGAAGAAGTGCGTTTTTTGCTTATCAAAGATATTCATGGTTACTTCTGGTACTTAATTAATGCCAAGTTGTCTACTGTGAGCCATATGCTAGCAGAATCTATTTCATTACGTAATGTGGTTGCTTCTACTTCTACTCCTTTACAGTTGATATGTATGGGTGTTTCAAGAAAGTCGTCATAGATACTAACGCAGTACTACTGCCATACCTCTAGGGTATCGTAGATGTCGCATATTGGTTTTCGCGACATTCATCTCATTGGGTATAATAAACCTCACTCGCCAAAAACTTAAAAGGTATACATCTGGAAATAATTAGCAAAATGAAGATTAAAAAAGATAAACGGGTCTCGATTTAGTGTTCTGAAGGTAAATAATGCAATTTTCATATTTTCAACTGCAACAGAAACAATGGAAGTTTAAGAGCTTTTGAGCAGCTGCTTTGTAGCAAGAAGTTCCTAATGTAAATTCAGAAAGCCACTGTAATGCTCCGAGCCCGTCCAACATTAAAGTGTTGCAAAAGTTGAGCGGCAGATGATAAGACAGCCGCCGACAACCATTTCTGGTTCGCACGTAGTTGATAGCCGGTTTGCGTAGCGCATTAGCGACACGCATTCATGGGCACGAAAACATCGTCCGACAGCGGCCAAACATGGTAACTTTGCCGGATCGCGGGTAAACGGATTCCGCGAACTAATAAAGCCGTCGCGTAATTGACGGACAATTACGGAGCTTTATATCCGCATCGATATTCCAGCCGTTGATTAAATAATATGAGGCATTTTCAATTTCTTCGGCGAACGGTAAAAAGTGCTGCGGATGGACTGCAAGAATGGGCGTCGATCGACTCGATGGATGAGGCATTTGGAAACGGTTTTTGGAGATGTCGTTTTGCGAGAATTTACTTGACGGTTAGCTGATCAAGTTTGTTGAAGACTGTTTGGAATTATGCAAATAGGTAAGACTGTACAAAGCACATGGTCAAAATTCGACCTTCAGGCATGAATGTAATCAGCGGTTCCAAAACACTATTATGGGGAATTCAATATAAAAAACTATCAAAGGCTAGAACGGCAGAGCGACTTGCTAGTGAATTGTTTGAAACCACCGCTTCTTTACGTGGCGTGAATGCAACTAGCTACGGGTACAGCATCGACCAATTAGAATCAGAGTGGCGGACATGCGTAATAGGCAGGTTCTTATACTGCAGTTGGACCCAAAAATATACTCCAAATTTTGTGACGGTTCATCATTCTCCATTCATCAAGCGAATTAAAGTTATCAGAAATAACATAATTGATCCCTCTCGTTCAGCAAGAAATGGATGTTCTATAATTTGAGTACTTGTCAATGTCGTTTTCAAATTAGTATCTTTGTGTAACTAAATATTCGGTATACTGGTAAAAATATTCATATTGAAGACCTGTTCAAAATCACAAATGGAGATGGTGGAGTATAGTAGTTCATGTACTATCATATGCAGTAAACTGTGTTTTACGTTCCAGAAGATATATATATTAGAATTAGGTATCCGTGTGGATCTTGAAATGTGAACTTCTCACTTGGTCCAGAATGATTTTTTCAGTGATCAATTTATGGTCGTAATCTTGTCAAGTTTGCTAAGCGCAATAAGTGTGTTTCCAGATAGTTCAAAGGGAATCTGAAAGTATTCCTTCCAATCCAATCGTTGTTTGCCCATGACCTCACGTTTTTGTTCTACGGCATTTTAAAATTTTCAGTGATTAATTTATTGTTGTAATGTTCGCACGCTTGTTAAGTGCAATAGCTGCAACACTACATGATTTAAAGGAGTGTTTTCATATAGGTATGAGAAGCTGAAAGTATGTCTTGGTTCATATGGTTCAGTTCCCATTGGTTGGCCTTCACATCTCAAAGAAGGATATGGACACATCAACAAAGTTTTCCAGTTACTCAACTATGATGACCATAACCAAATTGGGTATCTGTGCGGAACTTGGAAAATGGTGAACTTCTTAACACCTCCAGAAGGATACACCAAATATCCATGTTTTCTGTGCATTCCACGGATATCAGCACCACGCCAATCCAATCGGATTTAGCTCATGGCCTCAAGTTTTTGTTCTACGGCATTTTAAATTGTTTCAGTAATTAATTTATTGTCAGAATGTGCTCACGTTTGTTAAGTACAATAGCTGCAACACTATAGAATTTAAAAGGGTATTTCCAGATAGTTCTACGAGAAGCCGAAAGTATTTCTTAGTTCATAATGAAAGTTCATATGTTTCAGTTACCATTGGTTGGCCCTCACATTTCAAATGAGGATTTGGACACATCAACAAAGTTTTCTTGTTACTCAAATATGATGACCGTAACTAAATTGGGTATCTCTGTAGATCTTGAAATGGTGAACTGTTTATTTGGTCCAGAAGGATAAACGACATATTAACGTTGTTTTGCATCCCTTGGATATCATAATCCACTCTAATCTAGTTCTTTCCCATAACCTCAAGTGTTTGTTCTACATTTAATTTTTTTCGGTGATTAATTATTGTCGTATTGTTGTCAAGTGTGTTAAGTGCAATGGGTGCAACACTATATGATCTAAATTAGTGTTTTCAAATAGCTCCAAGGGAGCCGAAAGTATGTCCTAGTTCATAATGAAAATTCATATGGTTCAGTTCCCACTTCACATCTCAAATAAGCATATGGACATAAAAAAAATCCCAGTTACTCAAATATGACTACCATAACTAAATTGGGTATCTGGGCGGATCTTGAGATGGTAAAATATTTACATGGTACAGAAAGATACACGAAATATTCACGTATTCTGTGCATTCCACGAATATCAGACTTCACTCCAATTTAATAGCTTTTTCCCCACCTACAGTTTTTGTTCTAATGCATTTTACATTTTTCAGTGATTAATTTGTTGTCGTAATGTTATCAAGTATATTAAGTGCAATGGGTGTAAAACTAGAAAATCTAAACGGGTGTTGCCAAATAGTTCTTAGGGAAGCCCAAGGTAAGTCTAGTTCATACTTGCAATTCATATGGTTCAATTCCCATTCCCAAAAATTTTACAGTTACTCAAATATGATGACCACAGCTGAATTGGGTATGGTGTGAATCTCGAAATGGTAAACTTTTGATTTAGTCCAGAAGGATATACGGAATATTCATGTTTCTTGTGCATTCCACGGATATCATACACCACTGCGATCCAATCGATTTCTGGCCATGACCTCAAGTTTTTGTTCTACCGCATTTTAAAGTTTTCAGTGACTAATTTATTGTCGTAATGTTGTCAAATGTGTTAAGTGCAATATGTGCAACGACAGCCAAAAGTATGTCTTAGTCCATAATGAAAATTCATACAGTTTAGTTTCCATTGGTTGATCTTCGCATCTCAAAGAAGGATATACCGAAACAATTCTCCAGTTACTCAAATAGGATGGCAATACCTGTAATGAGTGGCTGTGGTGATCTTAAATGGTGCAGCTTTTACTTGGTTTGGAAATATATTGCTAAGAATTTTTATGGTTTGGACTGCAACATGATCATAAGGGTTAATTTTCTTAACAGTTATCTTGGTAGATTTCCTGTAAATCTAGACGCATTGTGATGAGCAAGATTAAAGGTTTAACCGACATATCTCAGCTATGGACGAGCGATGCCAAGGAAGGTGGTGTACTGTTGGAAATATTAAAAGCAACAGTATAGAATTAAAGCACTCCATGAAAGTCTACAAGTGAAAACTTAATCCATGAAGGAAGAATATGTCATTTACTGGATTACCTTATTCCCATTTCTAATTAAAATTCTTCTAATTTGAGCATGGATTTATACTTTTCCATTTCAATATTTTGACATGAGATGTGATAGTTAATCAAAAATTATTTTCATCTAGTATGGCTATGGAAGAGTTCCTAATTTATGAATGCAACTATGTTTATACTTAAATGACAAACTTGAGATACATAAATTAGGAACTATTCCATAGCCACACTAGATGAAAATAATTTTTGATTATACTATAGTATTTGATAACATCAAAATTGATGCAGGTTATTGCTTGTTAGAATGATATTCTATATATAATGGCAAAAAAGGGATCGAGTTCCATATTCAGCGCTGTATGTAAAATCTGATGCATATATGCCGTTGCTGTTGTTTTCTCGATATGCATTTTGTAGGTTTGATGTTTTTTTATCGGGTCCATTATGGTTAATTAATAACTATTGTACAATCTGCCTTCTTTCCCAATAAATACGCACGAACTCCTTTTGTAATATTTTTGTTTGCACAGTGATGATGAAAGTTGTTTTTTAACGAGTGGTGTTAAAGAAAGTAATACATTTTAACCATTTTATTGAAATTGTGAATTGTCAGTTTGGCAGTAGTAAATACTGAAATCCTTTTCTACCACATTTGTATTGACAAGATATCACTCTCCAAAAAAATATCGCGTGCAGCACGTAGCAACTTTCTTTATCTTCAAATTGAAAAATATATCGCTTTCGTCACTAAATGTACCAATAACTATGGTACGTCATCACTACTATATGGCTGCTTACATATATATAAAAACAAATACTTGGCTACCAGTTCTTGGTTTAGTAATTTTGCTATGTTATTACGCCGTACGTAATAGCTTGAGTAATCATTATTATTAAACAATAGGGGGCAGCTGGCGCGGCATAGCCGATAAAGCCTCAGATACATTAAGGTGACACGTGTCGCTTATAAGTTACATTCATTCATTGCTAAGTTTTTAAAACGTGTGATTAGGTTTCTCACTGTGATTACCTATGGCTGGAGTATTCAAGAAGTTTCACGCAAAAAATTATTATGGGTTAAAGCCAGGGCCCCTCCTTTCAACAAAATAATATACCGAAACCTAAATCGTCGGGGGGTCGGCGAATTCTGCCCCGGGAGAAAATTTCTATAGTTTAAACCATAAAACTGAAATGTTTGGGCCACATCCACCACCCGAAAATAGAGATACAAATATAGAACAAAGAATTCCCATAAAAAGACAAAGCCCAAAATCGATGCCTCTAAAATTGAACGGTTGGCATGATAGTTAAGTTGTTAAATTTAAACCCAAAAAATTCCGTTCGATTTTTGACCTCAAACTTATTACAAGATTTTCCATAATTTTGTAAAACTGTGTCAATGTTGTATCCATTCTATCATCGTCTCGATTCCTTACTAGAATTATCAATCCAAATCCGTCATGTGAAGTAGCACTAAAGTTCCAATTCGGAACATTTTGCGCCCCGCCAACCATTGTACAGGGATGCTGGGTAACCAACCAATATCGGGTGGCAACCCTGGTTAGAGTGCCAAAAACTGTATCCTACCCTTGAGGCAAGCAGGTACGCCTAAGCGCAATCTAATTATAATTCCTTGAGTGCCACTGCATTATTTACGGTTTAATGTAGTCCAAGGTGTAATTTTAAAGCAAGAGGTTTTTCGAAAAGCCTTACTTTGAAGAGCGCATGTGCTTCTGCTAGACTTTTTAAACTTGTTTGAGAAGTTATACTTTACAAGCAGAGCACGATCAATTACAGTGATCTAGTAGTGTATAGTCCATATTTTTTCAATATCATTCAGAGCATGCTGTGACATCTAATATTTCCTATTATGTACAGCTTAAAAAACCTATCAGTGTAAATATTTAAGTCCATGATTTGCTCAAAATGTGGCTAACTAACAGTAGAAGGGAATTAAATATCTGAAAAACCTTCCTCCTAAATTGTATATATTTTGAGTTATAAATACGGTTGCGACATGTTTCGACGACAGGTTATCTTCAGGCAACTAAAATTAATTAAGTAGTAAAATGAATCTTATCTAATTATTAATACACTTACATAGTTTAAGAAATTTAGTTACAATGAATATAAGATAAAGACAATTCACCAGGTGAAATTGTAGGTTAGACCTTGAAGAGGTTAAGGAATGTACAAAGCTATTTAGGCCCCCTGCCGAAGATGTTGAAAAACGGTTGCTCCTAGCTTTAGTACATGTTAAAAAGTAGAACAATTTAACAATAATCACGGAGTTAAGTATATCCTTATGAAAAAATACTCATTTAAAAATTTAAACAATCGCCCAAAATAAGAACTTCACCTTCCACAATACATTTATTAATTTGAGTAACGTTGACTTTAATGCGGACGAGAGAAATGCTCTAAATTTAGGTCTTAAAACATAACTCAAACAAACTTGATAAAACAATTTTGGACGAATTTATAATTGATTTAGAATGTATTATTCACAAAACTCCTCAAGACAATAACCATTTAAGGGCCTTATGACACCAAAAACTAAAAAATATGGTCATTCCTAAAGGTCACTTTAATAATAATAATAAAAATATGTTTACCACTATTAAAAATAAAATAAAAATAAATAATCTTCTCTGCACTAAAGCCGATAAAGGGACAGACAAGATTACATTGGGAAAGTTGAGATTTTTTTTAATTCAGATAACTTTAACATCATTAAATTTAATTTTAACAATTTTATCATCAAAGTTAGAAAACTTATTACAGATAATGAAGACATTCTTTTAGCTAAATTTACCACTCAACATTTCCCACTTTTGCTCATGACTTCATGGGTTAACCAAACTTTAAGATTTAAAATTAACTTCAATTTTCCTCATTCGATAACCAATTCTCTATCCTTTGCTAACGATATAACTAAATTAATAATTTACAGTAATTATCGACTAATATCCTTTGGCATTGTCAATTTATTTTCTAGCGTCTCTTTCGACGACTGCATTGGTGTTATCGACAGTTACCTAGCCAATAGCAATTTATCTGATGCAGCTTGCACCTTCCTAAAAAATAGCTTAATTATACGCCATAAACAAGTTTTTTCTTATTTAAAGAAAAATATGAACAAAAAACTGGTTTACCCATGGGAAACCACTTATCACCACTTCTTGCTGATATTTTTCTTACTAATTTAGAAACTATAATCACCTCTTCAAAAATTAGTTTATTAAAGATTATTTCATTTTCTACAAAAAGTATGTTGACGACATTTTTGTAGCGTTTGAAGGTAATGACAATGACCTTAACTATTACCATCAATTTTTGATTTACCTTCACAAGAATATAAAATTCACAATTGAAAGTGATACCGAAAAATGTTTAAACTTTTTAGATCTAGCTATCACTAGAGAAGACGATTCTCTATTAGTTGGTGTCTATAGAAAACCTACCGCTTCCTATCCATCCAAGTTTTCCCCATTTGTTCTTTTCATAATTTGACTCAGAAATTAGCTGCTTTTAGGTTTTTATTTAATATACTTTATAGGGTTTCCAGTCCCGGGTTCCGGTCCGGGGACCTCCCCGGGATTCTACCAAATAATCCGAGTCCCCGGACCACAGCCAGCACAGGCGAAGTCCCGGGACCATGTCAAGAATTGTCAACATTCGTGAGTATACTCGATATCAGAGAATTAGGACGGGTATCCATCGGCTTCTAGCGTATTACTCATACCTCTTGCACATTCTACATTATTTGCCTTTTGCGTAGGCAGGAGAGGTATTGTTTTCGGTCGGTTAGAATTAAACGTGTGTGTTATTTTAGCCATATTTGCAAGTGTTCGTTTAGTTATTTTTGTTTGTTTGTTTTCTGTTTTTGAATTTAGATACATTTTACGTGCAATTATGTGCATACGTAGTAACGGTAAGGTAACTACGTTTGTAGACTTTTAAAATTATATGCGAAGAAGTAAAATAATTATATTTTCTGCTAAAGCGTTAGAATTAGAACGAATTCCGATTCCCAACCTACCGTCATTCTACATAAAAAAAATAACGATTTGAAGTTGATATAGCAACACATTTATATATCGAAAGATAAACAATTGACGAAATGTAAAGTTTGTCCCAATAAATTTACCATAACCAGAGGAGAATTGACGAAACGATTACTTTTGCAGTTCCCACAAAAGCAAAAGATAAAGAGCGACAGACAGTTTTGGTACCAGAAGAAAGTAATGATGTTATAGACGAGCCCCAACGCAGCTCATTATCAGCACAGAAATACTTCATTTAATTTAAAACACTTGTTTTTCTTTGGAATTCGCATTCGGAAATTTCACTATTTTTCTTTCGGTGGTCCCATTTTCGGGACTAGTCCCGGGACTTGAAATTTAACTCGTTGGTCCGGAAAACACTTTTGGTCCCGGGACTTGGAAACCCTAATACTTTATAATGTACCTCTTAATCATATTAAATTTAACGAAGAACTTCAAGTCATTTATAAAATTGCAAAAATATAAACTTCACAAAAAAATCTTCTAGTCATGCAGACCGCAACTTTTTACTACCTTAACAGCAGACACTACAGCAATAAAAATATTTGCCCATTATCGTACATATGCCGTCTTTCATACCAATTTTAAAATATGTTTAGGCAATTCAAGGTTAGCATTTCATTTTTAAACTAGACAGAACAACACAATTGTGGAAACTGCAAAACCTTTTATATTGGTCAAGCTGGTCAAAAATTTAAAATTAGATTTTCTGAACACTTAATTTGCACAAAAAAGAATAATATCTCACCTATAACTGCTTTTGCTAATCATATTTTGGGTTCAGGACACTCTTTTGATTCAAATATCAGTTATAAAATATTACACAAACAAATGCCTTAAGCTTGACTTATTAGAAACAAAGGAGATTCACACTAACTATATCAATAACTTTCAGTCGTCAGTTAATGAAGTTCTCAACTTAAATAAAAATCGGTTACTTCTCAAGCAATTTAGTTTGTCATTGCTCGTATTACTTAAGTTCTTGGTGCACTCCAAATTCTTGCAGTTTCCTACTCGATGTTTTTACGGGTTTTTGAATATTTCCGTCAGTTAGTCTTTGCCGCCTCACGACATGAAGTTTTTCAACGTGTTCGGCAAAGGGGGCATAAATGCCTTTGGACATTCCTTAACCTACTGTAGGTCTAACCTACAATTGAATTGTGTTATATAATAATTGTAATAAAATGTAAAATACATTACCTGAATTGATAAGTCTGAATATCTGTGAACCAATCCCGATTGAACTAAGTTTTCATTGAAAGTTTTTGTACAAAAAGTAGTAGTTGAGAAAAAAGTTCGATTTTACTTATATTGAACTAATTTACTTGATTTTGATAGTCAAACATTTGTATTTGACAGTATCGTGTGTTTAAAAAAATCATTCGCAGCATGCTATGATCAAAATGATCAAATTGAAGTTTGCCGTAACTTGATACATACCCATTTAAGCAAATAAACTACCATAAGTCAGAGAGAACTAAATTACATCTTGATCTTAAAAACTATTTTTCTAAAAATATACCAAACTCTTAATAAAAATAATTGTTATTGAATGTTATGATTAATACACTTGTTGTTGTGTATTTGCCATCTTATTTTCCTTTTTGCTTGATACAAGTGAACTGAATGCAGCGTAAACTTTTGTCTGTCACAGTGACATAAACATAATAAACAAAATTAAATCTGACATTCACCTACAGACTTAAGTTAAAACATGACTCGATTTTTTATCTTTCTTTCCAATGCCTGCCCTAAATGAGTATTTTGGAACACACGATATAGTAGATTGCAAACTGCAAATCTGTGAAACTTCCATAATAACCTTTTTGCAGAATTACAGGTGGAAGGAGAACTCAAATGACTCATAGAGTTTGAAAACACGCCAGGGTGGTTTTTTAAATTAAAAACACTGGCTAACGAGCTATTTAAAATACAGAAAAAACTGGAAAATTTGGAAAATAAAAGTTAGATTAATAATAAAATTGTATAAAAATCGTCCAGACTAGTTTTGATTTTTTTAATATTTAAATTTAAATTTTTAAATTTAAAAAATACACAGAAAAATACAGTTGGAATTATATTTTACTCCATCGCTTTCAATATTTTAGTTGAGACAGACTTTTAGGCTATTAATATTGACAATGTTATAAAAAATGCAAGGCCACAGCATAAAAAAACATTAGAAATGGGATATGCTATATTATGTGTATATAATGGATTGGAAAAATTCAGGGTAATTCCAAAATCCGTAAAGCATTGAACAGCTTTAATCCAAGCCATAATTGATACTATTCAATACATGTTACATTTGAGGCAGTCTGTATAATTAAACGTCATTACGAAGAGCTAAACCAACAGTTGTATTGCTTTTGGAGATTGTTGATTATAGAAATTGACAGTTTAGATAAAGCACCTCATCATGGTTAATGATGAAATTACTTCAAACGAATTTATGCGATAATTGACACTGTTCATTTACTATTTACAGTTGATTTCATTCAGTGTGGTCTCTCATTAGAATAAATCAATAATGCACTGCTGCTGCCATTTAACGTTTTTCAGGAAAATCTGTTCCTAAAAGCGCACAGAATATTAATTTTTGAAAATATTGCATACCTTCATTCCTTAATTACCTTTACTGCAACTTTATGTAGTTCTTGAAATAAGCAAGATTTTAAGTAAGACAGCAGCCCGTAACTAAAGTGCCCCCCCCCCCTCTGTAGAAGGTGTAAGTAAAATAAAAATTTATAATTTCAAGGAGGCAAACCGTTCACGTATTGCACATTTTACAATGACATTGCAACATTATTTCATTTCTGGCAAGTAGGTTTGGTTGCACCACATAAAAACTCAGAAATACAGGAAAATGAACTACCCGATGTAGAAAATTTACAACCTCAGATTATTCAAGCCAGAGGTAATCACTACAAAAGCACAATTTTCCGTTTATAAAAGCAAATACAAATTCTAAAGAAAATACAATGTTAAGTATTAAACTACAGACTACGCTGGAATCAATCCACGGTGTCGACCAAATGGCAAATATAAATCATATAAATCGCGGTTTTATTCTATGATGAAGTGATACTGCTAAAAATTCATTAACTTCACGACTTGATGGTAAAACGACGAAATCACTGGTCATCTTCAATCATTTGCTAAACATTCCTTTAGCATTCCCTTCTATTAGAGCTACCTATACTCTAGAAAACAACAAAATGCACTGGATAGTGTCACAGACGTTACTACCCATCAGTGTTTCACAACTTAGTTTTTAATAATTTTTTTTAAACAACTTAAAATTTCTGGATGGATAAATCTTTGATTAGTTAATGCCACCTTTTGTTTGTCATATTTCAAATAAAAACATGGTGGCTCATGTCTCTATTACGTTGTACATACAGTTCATTACACGAATCTTTTCCCTGACATGATGTGCATATGATCAAGCATGCTGTATGTGTGGAGCCTATTTTCATTATTACAGATGTTGACTCACTGCAATGACCAAATATCTATAGTCTACACATTATCGTTTTTCCGTGACGCAATATTTGTCTCATAGAGATCAACAATAAACTTCCCTAATCTTCAGTATGCTTTTTGTTAGAACAAAATTGACATATTTTTTGTTTAAAATTAGTTTTGGACATCTTGTTTAACTTATTTTAATGGTACCTATCAATTTAATCTATAAATTTGGTTTAAATTACCTTTTTTCATATTTGTGTAGCTTATGAGACTGCGTAAAAGTCAGATAAACTAATAATACAGATAATTGTAGTTCAAATGCAGCTTTATAAAGTGCAGTGCAGACAGTGGTCACATTGTTCATAGGGTCCTTCCATCGGGGCGAAACAAAACTACTGCAATATAAGATCAGATGAGCTTTAACTATGGCGTGATTTATAATGCTGTCACTCTGACATTTGACCAGAATTACACTAAAAATTCCGCGCTATAACGAGCAAATCTGCAATCTTATTTTAAACGTTAGAAACTTCTTCAAAGAGGAAAAACGTTAGATTGGTATACGCCTAGAACGTCTAGTATGAATGATTGCTTTAGAGTTTAGAGCATCCCTTTTGTTAAACCTTATATATAATTTTTTGACGTCTACAACCTGTGGTATAATAGCTATTTATGCAACAACTACTAAAAGTTGATGTTTATGCACGAGACATGAAAATTATGAAACGAAGCCGAAGTCTGAATTTATGTCATAATAAAGAGATGGCCTTGACGCGCAGGTGAATGTTTGTGGAGCCATACTGTCAAAGTCAGTTATCAAGGGTAATTATAATAATACACATCTGACTTTATTCATAACATAACGCTTTAATTATGTAAAAAACACTTTACCTGTAACGCAAGAAATAACTAGAATAACTTTACAACCTCACTTCCAGTTCGAAATTGTATTTTTATAACCTCACTTCAATTTTAGCACATAGGCTAAAAGTAAACAGCTGATCTCATTTTAAACACGCTACATTATAAAACGTCACTTTTAGTGAAAACAGCTAACGCTAAAAGGCCTACTTTTAGTGGTAGTCGTAGAAAAATATGATTTTAAAATTTGACTTTAATATAAGAGATATGTTTTCAACAATATGTTTTGTTATTCATGACGTCTAGTAAAAAGGGTAATGTGTAGACCTTATTATATACGTATTAGTTTAAATCACACGCTTTACCAATAACGTATTAAAAATTAGCCTCCCTGACTTTTTTGCATTTGAAAAACCAAATAAATAAACACAGCCGCTATGAACCTTTACTGAGAAAATTCAACACGAAAAACAGGGGTTTGCAATTACTGTAACTCCTTGTGTTACAAAATTGTTTAAAACTGTTTTTGTCTTATATAGGATTTTGTAAATATTTAAATATTTGTAAAAAAATCTTCTGTTGAGATTATTTGCCCCGTAGCAATAAAAGCACGTCTTCCTTGCGTATCAAAAAATCTAGTATCTGTTATTTATATTCATACAAGTAGCAGTTCAAATTAAAAAAATAGACTTGGTAGTATATAGACATTCTGAAATACATAGTTTAAATAGTTATAGTTGATTTAAAAATGTGTTTCCTATAACTTAAGGACGTAATTTTATGAAATCTAAAAAATTTCAAGATTTGATTTTTAAGGATTTTTGCTTATGTTTTAGACATTAAGCTAAGATATAGTATATCAGTAGTTTTAACACTATTTTCACCGTTAGGGAAGTTTTAGTTTTTTTTTTAAATACAGGGTGTCATTTTTTTAGCGAGCCGTCACCTTTAACCTCCAGAATTTTTTCGCTGTACGGTATTGGTTTTCCTTTTCTATTTCCTGCTTTTTCGACATTTCCATTCATTTAAAAGAGATTTTATTTTTATTGTGTTTCCTAAAAATATTACAATACAATGACAGACATTGTAGAGACCTATTGAAATAATGTATTGGAAATATCCAGTATCCAAGTCTAGTCTTAAAATAGCATTCAATACGTCTTTTCAATAACTGCTGGACACGTTCGGAGGAATGCCTACTTAACAAAGAATTTTAAAGTTAGAAGTTCGTAGAAAATATTTTTAATCAAATAACATGGAAATCGTATCATTAACACGTAATGTTTTCAATAATGCAACTTTAACTAGTTAGTACAGAACGATTTGGTGAAGAAAAAAACTCTCATTTTGATGTGTGCAAAACTCGATCAACAAAAGATTGCCTTTCTGGTTCTGAGAAGTGAGAAGAAAGACCATCTCTTTCAATAAAGCCAAAACAATACTTTATTAACCGTTAGCTTCCTCTCGGTTTTGACCTTTTTATGGTGATTTTATTTTTGTCATGTTTCAAGCACTTAGTCTTCAGATTCCTCGCAGAGAGATGCACGCCAAATTTCTTCAAGTTTTCGATTTTTTTTTTCTAAATTACGATGACAAGAGGTCCCTCTGTGTGATAAAAAGACACCAAAAGACATGACTGATCTTGAAGCGACACTTGAAAGTGTTGGTTGGCTTCTGTCAAAACGCAGAGATGTAAAAGTGTCATCGTTGTCGTTTGTCATGCACAAGGTCTATTCATGCAGACTACCAGATACTTTAGACACTAATTGCTATGGTCGTATGGTCAAACCCCTACTGAAGTTTTTTCGAGACTAAGGAGTTTCAACCCTAAACATCGTAGAACATGGGACTCACGGTTTTGCATTTCTTCCGAAAGAGTGCATTCTGTAGAGGCTTTTATTAACATATCTGTTATTTTTCAAAACCTTGCTGGAGCTCAGGATGCGACCATTTGCATTTATTCATATTGATGGTGTATTACATCGACGTTAGCACATTTCGGTAGGCAGATCAGACTGAAGAGCAAAGAGTAAATTCTGAAAAAGTAATAATATATTGCTATAGACACGTTTTAGTAGCCTTATATGTAAAATAATAATTATTACTAATTTATAACATAACCAATAATACCGATGTTTGTTGTAAAAATTTCCAGTAAATGTGATTATTTAAAGTTCAGATTTCTTACAAAATAGCAGTCCTATGATGTTTTTAGAATAGCATTATTTTTGTATAAAGACAAATTAAAATCAATGTAGGCATTTTGTGCAACTAAAACAAAACTGTAAACAAGTCAATATTGCGGGCAGCTTTTTCAAGAGGTTAGTTATTTTATGTGCGCATAACTACCCAAATTTACCAAAAAGTTGTGTTTTTATTGAGAGAGTGTGCCCAGAGTAATTTGTGGTTTTCACTGAGATTGAGCTTTCGTAACAGCTAGAGAACGAGACATCAATTGGTCAAGTGCAAACCAGAGTATTTTGAAATGATTTTACGGAGATCTACCCATTTTTGTAAGGGCCTATCCAAGTGCATAAGTGAGCAGAGTACGTGTGGTTTACCAGAACCCTGTAGTGAGCCCCTTGCTTCAGCGAAGGTCATCAAAAAGCGATTCAAGTTACAGCCGAGGTCGAGAAGGAGTTCGAATCTATATTCCTGCCTTGCTAACAGCGGGTCGGTAACGACATCCTGTCCTGAGCATCGTGACACGTCTAGCAGGGGTCCAGGTACCCCGAGATCATCTTAGAAGCCATCTAAAGGTCAGATTTTGCCAGCTAAAAAGTGTCTTTTTGTGATTTTGTTCGAGTGGCGTCGGTTTGCATTTAACTTCCGGTAGTGGCGCCAGTAGAAGTGCTTTGTTTCGTGAAGTGGTATACTAATTTTAAAATTTTCTCAGTAGGAAGAATTGGAGTGATAATTAATTATAAAAAAACCCTCAGAAACAGTAATATTATAACAATATTCATCTTTTCGACTTGGAATGCTATATAAAATTGCTATATTTGATACAAAAAAGTGCAATGAGATAAATTTTAAATAAATCTTCATTCTTTTTGTCAAAAACCTTCATCAATTAGCGGTAAGAGCCTGATGAAACACACCAGAGACCTTGATATTAAATGCGATCAAGACTATATACTGTTAAAACCTGTTTGCAAATCTCTGAAATACGCTTTACTCTTGCAGTTCATATTGACAGACCCCCCCCCCCCAAATTGACATTTTAGAGTACATTTACCCAACTGGACTCGAAAGCGACAATTCGAATATAATACAGCTTTGCAGTTTTTAGTACTACATATTTCAGTTATATTTCTTTTACGAAAGTGCACCATGACATTTTAAAAAAATCTTAGGACATTCATGTTCCATGTAAAACTAATACCTATACTAATACTAATATTAAAAGATATATTTTACAAAAAAGATAACATGATGTCGATAAACCGCATGTTTTGCTTTGTAACTTTGCAGCTACTGTAAGTAGAAGAAACAACAGCCAGGACTGTTTCGTTTTTCTAATTCGGGTTTCAGAAGTTCAATGATTTTTCATTATACAATTTTATTTTACATAGTAAAAAAAGGGCACGATCCTAGTCATACTGCTTTTTAGTGGACTTCTTTTCTTTCACACAGAATACTATAGTTTTAGTTATAGCAGCTATATTTGCTTCGAAAAAGTTGCAGAGACAGAATACTAGTACAAAACTTCCCAGGCTAAAATGTCAAAAGTATAACTTTTAAATCGTATCTGCAGGTTATTAGGGGTATTACGTTTGCAGTAAACGTATAAAGTTGCATGCTTCAGCTTGATCCCTCACATGACACTTATTACTAATGTATTCATGGACATTTCCAGCTATTGGCAGGATTGGGCAAGTGTTCGAAGCTGGAATTTGACCCAAAAAAAAATTTAAATGAGAAAAAAACATTCAATATACATAATCATTACAATCCACAAATTCAGAAATAAACAATGCATAGGTACATGAAGAATTTTTTTGGAAATGTGTCTTTCGAAAATGGCTCAGAGATGTAAATTTCTGATGAGTTGCTTTGACAAGGAAATATTGTGACCTAGAACTTAAGAGGTGGAGTAAAAGCAGTTTGTCCTAAAGCTTTTTATAATCATTGCTCGACACTTTTAATTGAGTATTTAATTACTATTTGATTAAGAGGTAATTTTCGTTCTGTAGATGATTTGAACTGGTGACCGATTTCTTTTAATTCATTGTATATTAATTGAGTGTTTTTGTGTTTATGGATGTATTTTCTTTGTTGTTTTTTATTAATTACTACTTTTGTTCGGACCATGCGATGGTCGCTTCCCGCGTCGAAAGGGAACCAAATAGAAACAGGATTAAGCTCAAACATCGAAAAAATCAATAAAAAGGTTGTCGCAACCATTAAGGAAAGTCTGGAAAGTAACTAAAAACAGAACAACAACTGAAAAAATTGACGAAGATATCAGTAAACTTTTAGAAAGACGAATACAGACGAACCCTGAAAATAAAAAAAGGAACAATAAGAGTACACAGAATTAAATAAACTGATAAATAACCAACTAAAAGAGAATAGAAGCAAGACGACAAACTAATAGAAGAAACTATAGAGAAGAACACAAATATGAAGAGCTTGCCTCAATAAGCTACGAATATAACAGCGGGCAATGGATATCCCTACGAGATCGGAAAACTAACACTTGGATTAGACAAACCACAAAAATCAAAGATTTAGTAGAAAAAGCAACAGAACTAAGATGGTCGCACGCAGAGCATCTCGCAAGAAGCAAAAATAATAGGTGGCATAAAAGAATATTAACTTGGTGACCATACACTTTCAAAAGACCTAGAGAGAGAGACCACAAATGGATGCACGAAGCCACACACCGCTACCAAAGAAGAAGAAGAATTAATTACTTGACTGATACTCATCAAGTACAGAATACAACAGAAACGGCAAAGAAAATAATAAGATATTTTCGAGAGAGTTCTAAGCGGAGGAATACGAATACTCCCCTTTTATGTGAAATACGATGGTCTCGCAAGTACAGAAGTATGTATTAGGATTGTTTTTGAAAATTTCATTTAATTCAACGAGTGACAATAACATACAAACAAAAGCGTGTTAACTTTTTAAATAAGCCAAAGATCTTTATAGCTACTTTGGATACAAATGCAAAATATTCTTCAATGTTGGAGCCTGTTTCCAATAATATGCAAGTAGTGAAGCTAAACTGGTTGCAAGTCTAAAATCACATAAATGCGTTATTGAAGATTTTAAAGAATGGCCAAAACAAAGTAGATGTTTTCAAAACAATCTTCAATCGATTTGAGAATATGGCCTTTGATCGAAATATTGAAGTAACATTTTCCCGTAAATGTGGTCATCACACTTTAAGGGATATCATCCAGCAAGTACTCCAGAAGAGTAGTTTAGAAGAAGCGTCTAATACCTTATTTGAATTTATTGATCAAGAGTATTTAGGAAAGGTTTTCAAAATACATAAACCTATAAAATGGTTTTAATAAATTTATTTAGCAGTGATTGAAGCAGTTAATAAAGTTTACGGAAGAGATAACATTTTGTAAGAAAGTAAATTGCGGTACCATTTATATGGAAGCAGATAGCAGGTATTGGACTACAACCAAAAGACATTGATCTCGTGCAGCTTGTCCCAAAAGAATGTTTTATGTTTCTTGAGATTGAAACAGCTTTGATCATTGCTTTAACGCTTCAATAACCACATTTATTAGTGAACGGTCTTTTAGTATACTAAAACAGGTAAGAACTTGGTTAAGGTCAACAATGGCAGAGCATCGGTTGTATGGATTCTGTCTGACGAACATTCACCAAGAATCAATATTTAATCCGTATATTTCAATCCTTAATACGTGAACGGCATTTGCTTAGCATACGAGATCTAAATAAGTTAGAAATTGCAATTTGAAAATTTTATTTTCGCCAGGTAGATATTGCGCGTTTAGGTTTAATATTGCTATTATTATTTTTGATTTTATTAACTAAAAAAGAAAATTCAATTTCAAGGGAAGGGGGTATGGCTGTCCAGGATTCTTTGCTCCGGATACAAAAATTGCAAAATCCGGTGCTACCTTTCCCTAATATAAAAGTATACCGTTATTGCACATAGATTTTGGAATATTTGCTAGTACGTGGTTTAAATAATTTATAAGGGTGGTATAATAAGGAGATACGCTTAGTCTTATATCAAACTCTTCCATTGAGTGCAACACCCTGAACTTTATATAATATTATTGAGTCAAAAAACCTACCTTTGAATATGGGTTTGAAATGTTTCTGATAGACGAAATTGTTGACAGACACGCGTAGTCACCTAGTGACGAAGCTCAGTTCACAGTTCTGCTTTTAAAGTAGAAATCGGATTCGCGCCGAAGGAGCCTCCACCATGAAGCGCGCGGTTTCATTGAAAGCGCGCGAAGTTATTTGCGAGCAGCTGCAGGCAGGTAACGGATGGGGTCGATCTGGTTCCCTTTCATGTGCGATACGGCCCTTATTAATCGTGGGGCATGGGACTAATTCGGGCCCCACGCCGGTACCTGTTGCATGCCACCGATCGCACCCCCCGAGATAAAACACGCTGCGCCCTGCAGCTCGCAGCGGAGATCAGACTCGATTTGATTCCGTCCCGCAGTTATTAAATTATGCAACTCCGTGGCAACCCTGCTCAAACTGTGAGCTCGCAACAGCTGCATTCCGCCGATGGTCGCCGTGGGCTCGAGCAGGCTCTCGTTACAACTACAAACTATTGCTAATTACGTGTCTTGTCTAACGGAGATGCGGAGTTTAATTGGGGCTTGTAACTCGAGGCGGCTCAGGGTCAGGTCGACACTCTTAAGCTTTCGGAACTTTCCAACCCCACTGGCTCGATTATACTCTAAGGCCGGCGCCACACGATTCACTTCGTTAACGCGGCGCCTCCACCAATTGTGACGTGCTCGGTTCTGCTTACGCTTATTCCCTAAAACCCAAATACATTGCTTTTTTTAATAAAACCACGGTATATTTGCCATAGGTACTGTTACACACGTAATATTTTCTAAAGTAAATGATAGAAGACAGTCAGTATTAATTCTATATCATATACAGTGTGTCCCAGGATTGACGTTACAGGAGGTGAGATGGACTAAAAATGTTTGAATTATATTTTAAGGTTCTAGGATTCGGTCCTGCTTGATCTGAAAAAATTTTTAAGAATATTTTCAGTTTTTGAAAAACAAGTAGGCCTTGCCAGGGAAGCGAAAACTATTTTATTTTCAGGTAAACTACCTTTTGTTCATGATACGGCAAAATTTTATTAAGAAAAGTTGTTCAGAATGATAAATTATGGTCCTATACAAAATTTGAAAAAGATCTGTCGACTTAGATTAACCGTTATTTTTTAGTTTTTATATTGTTTAATCTAACAAATAACGGTTTAGTCTAAGTCGACAGGAACATAAATTTTCATTCTGAACAACTTTTCTTAATAAAATTTTGCCGCATCATGAACAAAAAGGGTAGTTTACCTGAAAATAAAATAGTTTTCGCTTCGCTGTCAAGGCCTGCTTGTTTTTCAAAAACTTAAAATTCTTTTCAGACCAAACAGGACCGAATCCCAGAACCTTAAAATAAAATTCAAAAATGTTAGTCCATCTCACCTCTTGTAACATCAATCCTGGGACACACTGTATATTATAATAAATCTGGGCTGGAATTCTTATAATTATTTTAGAATTTACTTAAAAATTTATATTTTTGTAGCTACTCAATTTGCTTATATAAATATAGTGTTGAAATTTAGTTGAATAGCCAGGTATTCTGCCCCTTATGTTAATCGCTAAATATATATTTTAATTAACTAGCACGGTAGAACACTGCTAAACTCAATCAAGGTTGGGGCTCTACACTTGGGTATTATAATAATTTGATTAAATTGGAATTAGACCCAATGCAATATTGCTTAAATGGTATTCGTGCACAAATATTGTTTACAGTTTGAAATAACCTCAATTATATTTTTACTATTGCATGAAGTTAACTATAATGTGTTTATTCAAGTAACTTGTACTTCTTTGCACGATAGAACTATTTTACATAGTTACCGCGTTTGTTGCTAAATCAGGAGGTTATATTTACCGTTCTAGAACGGTAAGTAACAATTCGAGGTTAGCAGGTTTGGTTTTGCGTCAGTTTTGACACAGACTGACGCAAAACCTAACCTGCTAACCTCGAATTTGACATAGCCAGGTATTCTGCTCTTTATGTTAATCGCTAAATATATGTATTAATTGACTAGCACGGTAGAACATTGCTAAACTTACTCAAGGTTGGGGCTCTACACTTGGGTATTATAATAATTTGACTAAATTGGCATTAGGCCTAATGCAATATTGGTTAAATGGTATTCGTGCACAAATATTGTTTACAGTTTGAAATAACCTCAATTATATTTGTATTATTGCATGAAATAACTATAATGTGTTTATTCAAGTAGGTTTTATCTTCTTGTACTTTCTTGCACGATAGAACTATTTTACTTAGTTACTGCGTTTGTTGCTAAATCAGTAGGTTATATTTACCGTTCTAGAACGGTAAGTAACAATTCGAGGTTATCAGGTTAGGTTTTGCGTCAGTTTTGACATAGACTGACGCAAAACCTAACCTGCTAACCTCGAGTTTGACATAGTCTTACAGTGCCACCAACATATTACTCTTTGATATAATGTCACATTTTACTGACGTTTGAAGAAAAATGCATTTCTCTCGTGCAAAAAACGTCATAAGCATCTAGCACCTTAAGGAATTACCCATCTCAGACAATAATTGGAGTCGTCGTTTTGCTCCTCCTCCAAACAATTGTCTTGGATCGGTAAAATGACCGTTCTTAGTACTTAACATACTATATTTCCAAATAATACAGGAATAATGGTTTGAAGCAGGGTTGGTTTTTTTAATTAAACAAATAAAACATGTTTTAATATTCAAACATAAAAACATGTTTTTTTGTCTAAAACATTGTTTTTAATTCTGGTAATTGTGATAACCTACTTGTATTTAGTAGGTAGCTGATGTAATTAGGAAAATTCCTTATGAAACTGAATCACTATTATGAATAAATACATATTCGTTTTAATTCAACTTTCAGCTACTGTTTGCATTTGTGGCTGGACGCACAATATTTTTTATGACATTTTTAAGTAAAACAATATTTTAAAACTTGTTAAGACTAAAAAGTGTTATAAAAAATCGATCCGAATCATGACCAGAAGCAGACTAGAACCCCTTCTGGAATTATTTTATCAAACTAAAATCATACAACAAGAAATGCGTTAGAACAAAATATAACAAGTGTAGCAAAAATGGCGAGTTTAGTAGCGCGCTTGAAAACGCAAAGATAAATTAAACACCATGTCATCTAAAGGTCTTTATACAGTGCCTTGCTCCTGCTATGCTGTATACATTGGTGAAACAGAACGATCAGTAAAACTTCGTATATCTGTACACCAGCGTTGCCTCAGGTCGGGTCTCGTTCCATCAGCCATCGTCGAACACCAACGCGATACCGACCGTAAGATACATTTCTATAAAACAACTATCTGCAAATCCCCGTTCATCTTTACCACAAAGATTCGCGAAGCCATTGAGATTTACAAACACTATCCGCATCTCTCCATATGGAAAGCTCTAATTTCTGAACCCTGCCGACCGCCCACTTCACTTAATCGCGACGACGCTTGCCTATAAATGTTGTTTTCCTCCTTCCAATCGTTAGAAAAGTTTCGCCTCTGGCGTGGTTCACACATTGAGTTACCGTGCTCTTTTGCTTACCTCCTGAAGAAGAATCTTATGAAAATAGCCGAAACGAGTTTTTCAATCTCAATAACGACGCTTTCTAATCTGGGAAGTCGTTTGTTACATAATGTAAACCTTGTTTTATGGTGGATTAAGAGCAATCTTAATAAAGTTAACACTCAGTTTAGTGATATAGCTGCCTACTGCAGCTGCTTCGTCAGCTGGAATAAAACGATTATTTTCTTCTTTTGCGATAATTCACTCGAAACTAAGAAATAAACTGGGGACCGAAAAAGCATAGAAACTAGCTAGCATTTTTAAAACTCCTAATAAAAACATTCCTTCACTTGAGGATGTAGAAGAGCAGCGTTTTTATTTATTTTGTTTTTGGTTTTGTAGTGCTTTTTCTTATAAGTAGAATTCTTCCACTGGGTAACTACGTTAAAACACATACAATCTGCAGTATCAATTGATTTTTATTTTTCATTAAATTTAGGACAAACAGAAAAATATGTTTAAAACAGCCGTTTAAAACATGTTCTAAACATTTATTTAAAACACGGCACTTTAACAGACAATGCTAAGTTTTAAACATGTTTTAAACATGCCAACCCTGGTCTGAAGTACCTGTCTTGCCCGTTGGCCTTTACCATACCAATCCAGCAAAAGTCCTCCTGCTTAGGCGAGGTTACTTCTCACTACACCTATAGGACATGCAGCTAAAAATCAAGTACCTCGGTGAAGTCCTGGCTCAGCAACAACGCTTGTACCTCTATGAAGTCCTGCAGATGACCAACTCCAATGCAGCTGGGCTCCGCAGATTGATCAAGCACTGCGGCGAGGATCACTCTTGGTATACCTATTGTCGCCCGATGGCATTGCTGATGAACTCAAGCAATGGCCATTCTAATTAATTCATTACCTAGCAACTGACATCCGTTTACGTTTCCAATTTAGCTTGGAGGTACCTTGTTGCTTATTTCTTATGTTCAATTCACAGTAAACTCATTTACAATTATCTTACTTTAGCATATTAAATGTGACATAGTCTTGTATTGATCTAAAAGCAATCTGTTAACATTTTTATTCAGTTACTAGTATCTCAAATGCAACCTACTCTGATTTTACGTCAAACATGTTTACCAAAAACCCATATAACTCTTATCTTGACATATTATTCATCGTTTTATTAAACAGTTTCTTCATTTTATCTAATATTAATATTTTTAACGATTAAATCAGAACCAATTCTGTTATTATTTTTATTTATTTATTTTTTAAATGTAACGTATCGACCAAACAGAACCGCTTACATTTTTGTTCTAGTATTCAATTCTTTATTTCCAATTAGTGTGTTATTTAGCTGGAAGTATAATAATCCTATGTACTATTCCTTTGTCAACTTTCCTGTCTTTACTAGTAAGTGTTCCCAGATATTCTTCTGTATCCACTTGTTCTAAGGTAATTCCGTCTATTCTAATAACCACATGTTCGTTGTTCTCTGTTTTCGTTATGTGTATAGTTTTGCCTTTTCCTGTGTTTATGATAATCTCTTTTCGTTCTAGCTGCTCCGTCCAAATGTCTATATTCGTTTATAGATGTAGGTTTCTTGATATTAACACTCTATCACTGGCGTAGAACAAGTCTTGGATCAATATAGGGTTTAAATTTCCTTATTTCATTTTTACAGTTCCTATAGATATAATCCATATATATAACTAACAATAGCGGGTTTAAGCCATCACCTTGCTCGATCCCTCTATTCATTCTTTCGCGTTTAGTCCATTTAGTCGTACCTTGCCTCTTACGTTTTTGGGTTTTTGTGTAAACTTTGGATTAACTTTCTCATTTTCGAAGTCACCCTCAGTTCTCCTACTGCTTCCCATATTATGTTCTCGACGTACTCGATGGAAGACAGGTTTTAAATCCTAAAAAGCTAAGTATAGATCTGCATATTTACTTAGAGTTTTGTCTATTGAATCTCGTAATATGTAAATGTTATCTTGTGTTTGCCAACCTGGTGAAAACACTGTTTGTCCTTCATGGATATTATCTTCTATCCAGCCCTTAAAAGTTTCTCTAGTATTCTAGTACACATTTTGAGTGCCATTGGGGAGATGCATATTGCTCCATAATTATCAGTCTGTAGAGTTCCATTTTTGTACATGGGTATAATTAGATTATCTTCCAAGGTTCTTGGTATAAGCAATACCAAGAGAACTGGCCTGTTGGAATATGTTTTTCAAACATTTGTGTTAAATTTGCAACTTCGACGTGGCAACGCTCGCGGCGCCATCTTGGAAAAATGCCACCAAAAATCATAAAGTCGCCTAAATCTCCGTTATTCAATAACTATAAACTGGTTTTCTCGTGCCGAAGGATACGCTTCTGGTAGAATTCCACTTTTAGGTATAAGCTTTTGAGGCTTATCTCCGAAATGGCCAATCGTACAAAAAAAATGTTATATAGCAAACTTGTGACAAATTTTATGCTCGTTAAATTATTAAAAAGTACGTTTTTCGATAGGACATACCGTAACGGAGATTTAGTTAGGCGACTTTCTAATTTTTGGAGCCATATTTACAAGATGATGTCGCGAGTTTGCAATATTTAACACAATAATAAAGATATCGAAATCTACGTCCGTGTCAATTTTCAAAACGCCCCGACCTTTTGCACAAGCAAATATATATATAATGACTGGACTAATTAGTTCGCTTTTCAAGCCAAGTATCCTATACAGCCAGATGTGAATATCTCTAAGGCAGTGAATGTACACAGCAAATAGTTTGGATGGCTCGTTGTTTATAATTTGCTTAATTAATTCGCCAATGTAAACAAGCAAACATAGGTAGGAAATGAAGCCATAATTAATTAAGGCTGCCCACAACTAATAACTTAAATTATCGTTAGGAAACAAACTGGCGATAGTTTTCGAATATCGCCATTAAGTCTTGGCGTGTCCTTCTTCTAATAGATTTTTTTCCATGTACATATGGACATGGCAGCCTTTAATTAATACTGTTCGCATTTTCCGAGACAATAACAAAAATTAGGTGAGCAAAGTTTGTGCTTTTGCCAGATAAAGACGCAATTGAATTCTAATGCCGGTAAAATTTAAAAAAAAATGAGAGTTCGAAGTGTCCATTTGCCATGTTTCAAGAAAAACCCATTTCCGTTATCAACGCAACGCTCAAATTAATGAAATAAAATTAAGACACTTACTTTCTTTCCAGTATTAATTTGATATAAGGTATTTGCTGAATTAATATTTTTAGATCGTTTGGAATACCAAATACCAACAAAAAACCATAAATGGTATTAAAACTCCGCCAGAAATTAACTCGGTACATTACCTACAATCGGTTTCCACTGCTTATCGGCTTGGCTTATTGCTATCTGCCAGTTTTCGATACATACCTGCAAAAAAGAAGAAACGTATAAATATTTGTTGAAGTGGTGCTTTTAATGTGGTGTGACCGTTATCATATTATGTTGTACATATGATCGCGCACTGATCGAGGACTGCGATTAGGAAAAAGATACACTTATATAGTTTTCTCAAAAATACAGTAATTTTAAATGGCAAACAAAAAATAAATTGAACACTAAAGGCACAGCGTTACTGACGTCCCAGGTGCTGCTGATCGAGACAAATATCTTATTATATAAAATATGATTACTTAAATCCAAACCTAACCCGAGGGAGGAGCTTAAGACGGAGGAAATTGGTTTAAAATCAAGTCGACCAATGTCGCTAGCGGAGAGCGTGGATGAAGCATTTTCGATTTAAAAGTAACAAAGGATATACGTTTACATCCGGGTTTTTCGTTTACTTTAAAAATATATTACCAGGATGTTTATTACCAATAAACACGCGAGACTTGTTTTTGCAGACTCTGATGATGAAGCAATATTTTACGAGTTGTTGGATTCCATTGGTCTAAAAAAAAGTTAAAACTATGCCCGTCCCTTTGTTTGTTTATTTGTTTGTTATACGCAAGGTCTAGGCATACGGAGTACCAGGTAGCTTAGACACCAACTTGTATGGTCATATGGTCAAAGTTCTATTTAGAATTTTACCGAGACTAAAGCGTTCCAACTGGGGATCGAACGCGCGAATACTTAATCACTGAGCTACCGAGGTCGTCCCTATCGTCTTGTATTTAGACAAGATCTAATATCACCGTAGATCAAACCAAGGAGGGTTTGTATAAGTTATATATTTTTTTTATTTTCACGTGTAAGTACAAAAAGAAAACATAACTGAATTATGGTAGAAGATTTGACGTTGCATATAGAAGAATTCCATACAAATGAACTATAAGCGACCCCATAGAAGACTATCAACTTTTTCATTTAGATTCTCTTTGATTTGTTCTTCTGTTATGGTGTTCGAGAGTTAGATGTAGAATGGCTTAGAGCTTACAAGGTATTAAAATTATCCCGACAGTGCATTTAGCCGACTCCCTAAGTAGTTCGTTAATCTGTCACTTATGCATGTATCTGATAAATTCCTAACAGCACATACCAGAGTAGAACAGTGGCTTACATGGGATTATAAAGTGGATTTCTAGAATTGCAGCACTTGCATAATGCCCCATATGTAACAAAGACTGGGCATAATTCGCGAGTGGGAATCAAAACTCAAACAATAGAAGCAGTAATGGTCGCTAATGCGGACAATAAATAAACCTACTAGTAATGGGACTAATTAAGAAGCGCCCACATCAATCTAATTAGTATTATGATTGTTAATTACACACATAAACTGTTGTTTTATAAGCTCCGCCTTTGATATTCAACTTTGTGCCTCCGCTCGCATATAACAATGCCGTCTGGCATGATCATTAATAACGTTATGCAGGTTCAATTTCAACTTAGAATAAAATTAATGAGGCCAATGTGTAAGAGTAGGTGAGATCGTCATTACGAGACGCTCGTTCCGGTCCCCAAGAGTTAATCGGCTTCGTTTGGTGTTAGGAGCTCCCCTCGGACAGGACATGGCTTCATTATACATTCTAACATCTTGGCGCGGGGTTTAATTAGAACCAAAATACAGATCGACTCTCCTCTCATTACTGTAGAGGATTGCATGTGCTGTTCCCGTACAAAAGGATTTCCTAATTGGAACCGACGCTCGGTGCGACACCTAAACCAACTTTTTACTCCTCTGCACCCTCGTAAAATTCTGATCGATACGTCATTGTTCTTCGCCAACCGCTATGTCCGTTGCAAACTGCATTATCTTTGCTATTGCTTGGAGCTTTGGTTGTGTTACGACAATTACGCAACCGTAAATATGCTCCATTCTTAGCAAGCAAACGATTTAAATCACTTAATTTGCCGATATTAGATTTATAGTTTGATCAGAAACTACCAATTTGTACCACACTTAAAATAAAGGTAAACGTGTAGTTTAGCATAAATAATTATTTATTGATGAAATATCAGCTCAAAGTGATCCTTTATTACATGCGACAGAAAAATTGTCCCCGACGCCTTAGGGCGGGTTGAGATTCGAACTCGCGACTTCAGGCATGGCAGACCGCCCTTGTACCGTTATGCTACCCTGACGGGATACTTATGCGACCACTTTATGTCTATTATACTCAAAGTTGGAGTACAAATCGAAAAACCTTCTCAGTTATTTGCATTTATATTACACGCCAACTGGCGAAGAGATCATCTTGATAGATGATTATGTCGTTCTCGTGTTATCATGTTTACATCCATCTGGCGCGACATAAACGACTACTATTAATTTTTAAACTTTTCTTTAACATCAAAGCGGTTGATGTCTTCATAAAACTTAAGCAGTTTCATAAGATCTTTCATATCACTTTGGTTTCGTCACGATCAATTGAGAAATTGGGAGAAAAAATGTAAATTGTCGAGGTCGAAAGCAATAAGTAAGTTGCTTAACTGGAAATTTTGAATTGAAATAAGTTTTATTTGTGTAGAGAGCTAACTTTTATGAATTATAAGCAAATGGCATTAAAATGTTTTGTAATCAATAACCTTATGACTCCAACCATACTCAACTATTCGTATATTTAGCGAAGGCAAAAACTGGATCTTCTTTCATTTAACTTGAGTATACACTCGCCCCATCTATTTCCTAGATAGCCGTAATTTTTTATTAATAACTGCAATGAGTTCGGGTTGCGAGCGTTCAGAACAATTACAGCACAAATAAGCTTCGAAACAACGAATTACATTATTTATATTTAGAATTTCTAGTAGATCTCCAGATCAGTCATCAATTCGAGCGGTCCTTGCACACTTGCACCTGCACACTATAATAATAATAATAATACATTCTGCAGCAATACACGAGGAAGCTGATTAAAATTATGTTTTAAACTCTACCATAAAATCGGTGATCTCTTTCTTTGTATGTTTGTTTGCTATCTCCTCCGAAGATACTGGACCGATTAAATTGTATAATAGCTTAATATTTTGCAAATTTTTAGACTTAGGTCGTAGGCCGGTTTTTATTTTCAAAAAAAGTACGAATAACTAAAGTAAAATTAACTACTAAACCCTTAATGTTCATATACTATTATAGCAGCGCCTTATTCAGCGAAGCATCATTGGTTCAGTTCTAGAATGCTCGCCTGCCACGCGGGTGGCCCGGGTTCGACTCCCGGCCGATGCATTTTAACTTTTTTCTCAAAATAAAATGTTTAGTTTGCTGGCGAAACAACGGTTACTATTTATGACCTGTTTCCGCTCTGTCTTGCAAGTAACGATAAGGACTCTAATCAGTTATAACATGTTAATACAATAGCGCCGGGCTCCATAGCTCAGTGGTTACGCATTCTGCCTACTGATCTAACTGTCGAGAGTTCGATCCCCGATCACGGTGAGGTTTTTAAAAATATAAAAAATGCGGATGAAAACTTCTACAGAATGCCATCATTCGGAAGTGATGTAAAGCTGTGACTCCTATATTACTACGATGTGTAGCATGTAAAACATCCCTTGTTGGAACTCCTTAGTCTAGGCAAAATTTTAAGTAGGATTAAGGTACTTGGTACTCTGAATGCCTAGACCTTATCCATGGGGTTGGCAAAAAGAGCCTATGAATACCTACTTGCCTGAGATCAGTCTCACCACAACTGATACTACTACTATTACTATTACAACACCTGAAACACCTCCATAAAGACGTACTAAAGAAATTATAAGTAGAAATTGTAACACAAACTCAAAAGTCGAATTATTTCAGTATTTAGAAACTAATATTCTGACTTTAGAAATGTCTTTATGTATTACAAGAGTTTACACACAGAACGTCTATGAGAACATTTACACGCAGGACGTTGTCGAGAAAATGTAAAGCTTGAAAAAAACGTTAAAGCCATTTTTGAAAAAATCGAAAAAAATTAAAACATTACAACGGTAAACACCATACTTCCGGTTATGTGGTTTTCTTCAAAAGCTTGCTGTCGCATCTAGATAGTACACAAAACTTATATAGTTTCAACGCCATATCTCTTTTCGTTTTTGAGATATTCTGTTCACAGAAACACAGACAGACAGGCAGACCAATGAACAAAAACATTGGGTTCAGGGGACTGTAAAACGTGAAGATCTGTTGAAAACTCAATTTCAAATTTTTGGGGTGAATCCAATACTTCCTTTATTGTAAAAGGACGTAAAAATTACAACAGAGGTTCACACCCATAACAAATAAAATTTTGAGTTGGCGTCTTATTTGCCATTTTGATTTTTGTATCGATTGTTGTATCGCCATGCCTTCCTATATTTACGTTGAAAAACGATTGTGAAAATAATACTATAATAAAACTATGTATATAACGTGAGAAACGTTACAGTTTTTTGAAGAACATGTCGAAGAAACAAACCATAAGAAGTAAAGTTAAGAATAAATTCATAGAAGTAAGTCGACAAGGCAATTATTTAAATCCACTACCTTTTAACCTGTATAAGTATAGACAAACTAAATAGAATGTATCCGAGCAAAACTAGGATACAGAATAAGATGACACACCATAAACATATTATGTTACGCTGATGAAGTGTTCGCAACCGAAGATGAACACAGACTACTGGAACTTTACAGGCAAATCTAAAAACACAGTAATTAATCGAGCAGCGAAGATGCAAATTAGAAATAAGTAGGATAATTATAAAGCGGGTTATGAATTTTAATTACCGGGGAATAAACATATCTAGCAACCTAAACCTATATAACCAGGTGAAAAGGCAACAGGAACGGCTAAGGGGGCTAGAACATCTAGATAATTGTACAATGCATCATCTTGCAAAAATAGTTAAAAGTGTAAATTTGAAACGTTGGTAATTATAAAGCGAAAACGCCTATTGTAAAATTTACATAGTTAAATTAACAACGTATTATGCAATGTTAGTTACATTAAGGTCTATATTTACCCCCCCCCCCCCCAATTCCTTATATTCTTAAATATTAAGTTCGAACTGTTTCAAATGTATTTCATTGTTGAATGGGTACATTCTTTTGCCTTTTAACATAAAGAAATTCAAGAGATTATTTTCAAATCAGTTACTTTTCTTATCATAGAAAGCAATGCGAACAGCGTTACATTGGAAATTGGTCCATAGGTTGACGTCGCTCTCTGTTAGAGACGACTTAGCAGTCTCTAGTGGTTGTGTGTGGAATCCACGAAAGTCTATTCAAATCTAGCCGGTGCCTTTTTTTAAAATTAAACTACAGAACTACACAGAAAAAATTGCATAGAACAATAGAAGTTTACAACATCGAGCCATTTAAAAATGTTGCCCTGTTGGCTCTTTGGCGAATATAAACAGTTTATAAGAAAGGAAAATTACTACAGCTGTGAAGAAAACTACATTCGCCAAACTGAAAAATAAAGAAATACCTTTGCGGTCCAGAGCGGTAAGGGAAAGTCCTTATAAGTGATAAATTGTATCTTACAATATTTTACTTGGACACAACCTCAATCATTCGATAGAAATGTACAATGCAACTCAAAATTATATGAAATGTCTTATACACTTACATAACTTTTGCGAAGACAACAACCAATTAAGAAAAGTCGAGTATGTCACATACAGTAGATGTAAACATGATAACTCGAGAACGACACAACCTACCAAGATGATCTCTTCCCCAGTTTGTGAAGAACTGCAAAACCTTTAATGAGTAGTATCAATCGCACTATTTTTTTTTCACTAGATTATAATATGTATTGTGATTGCACTCAACTATTATGAAGACAGTTCCAAATCGCGTGCATTTATGGACATATTCAATAACATTTATTTCGCAACAACCCTAATATTTTAAATCGAAACGACTGTTATGTTCAGTATGTTTAGCAAGAATGATTAGCTCGAAATAATGTCATATAAGAAACAGATTAGAAAGACTGAATGTGTCTTAATGAGCGGGGGGTTCCAAATAGTACATTGCAAAATTTGCTCCATGCCAACCCTGCTTCCAAGATAATCAAGTACTCTTTTGATTACTTTTCATGCTGCTGTGCAAAAGAATCTCGATTTTATTAAACTTTTGGATCCGATTGCGAGCTTTTTTTAATAAAAAGCTTGCACATTAACACTTTACACAGGGTGTTAAGGAAGGTATTAGCATACGTTCCTCAGAAATGTTTGCATTATATGTGCAGTTTTTTCACCACTCGATGTTATAGCATGCTACCACAAATTTCAGCTACTGCTAATAGTTTGGGAATTTAGTTAGCTGTTTGTAATGATTTTTATTTTAATGAAAATGCACACATATTTATGCATTTTCTCCAAACATATTTATTTGGCCGTTGTCACCAGTTGAGATGTATGTCCAAAAATCCTGGGCATTTTCAGACAATGTAGATACTTGAATGGTACAGTTATAGGCTTTAAGGTTTCTATAAAGGGGAAAATGTAAAAATGTCTCCTCTAACACCCGTTGGAGGTGAAAGAATTACATATCGTAGAGTTTATAAGTTTTTCACCCGCTAAAATTAAGACTGATATAAACAGTCACATTTGACACTAGAAACTGTGCAAAAAGTTGCCATTTGGAAACAATTACAGAATTATGTATTCGTTAGAAGAAGACAGGCTAAGTGTATTAGAATAAGATAGAATGAAGGTGCCTTGGGCCTTCTGATGAACGTGTTAAGCTAGTTCATTTTTACCTTGCCTGTTATAACAATTGGGTTTGATCTTGTCAAGAAATTTCGTTTAGTAACAAATGATAATCAAAACAATGTTACGTGATGCTTATTATAGTTCCATGTCAGCAGTTTAAAAAATGTTCAAAACTGTTTTATACATTCTATCCTGAATAATCTGTACATCTAATAAAAGACTGTTTCGTGATATTTTTGACTAGACTTTTGTTATTCTTTCATTCCTAGAATTAATGCAACTGACTTTTATAGCACCCTGTATATTATCTGCTGAAATATCGATAACGGACTTGTATTCTTTCATCTGGTTGTTCTCGTTATTCCTATCAAGTACTGAACAAAGGATGTCGCTGAAACGCTTGACAGACCTATTAAGATTGCACTTAATTTTAATGAATTATTTTTGTTTTAGCTTCAATGACATTCTTATCATGT
This sequence comes from Agriotes lineatus, assembly GCA_940337035.1. Classification (NCBI taxonomy): domain Eukaryota; kingdom Metazoa; phylum Arthropoda; class Insecta; order Coleoptera; family Elateridae; genus Agriotes; species Agriotes lineatus. Next base: position 1,227 of record CALNHX010007502.1, on the reverse strand, counting down.
GGGTCTACAGCCGATTTACATCTCCTTTTTTAGAATTTATTTTGGTGCACAAAAGAGACCAAGAAAGGTCATTGAAAAAATAACAAAAAAGCCCGAACAGGTGATTACGCCAAAACCATGTTTTTGCCTTTTTCTGATTTTAATTCCCTTGCCTAAAAGACGAAGAAAGTCTTGTAATCGTGAAAAAAATCATCTTCCGAGATTTCTTCAGTCTTCTACGTTTAGAGTCTCTAGATGATGAAAAACATGTTTTCTTAATTCCGTCAGGTTTTTTGTCTGCTCGTTTGTTTGTCTGTCTGTAGGCGGTATAGCTATAAAAACAATTTGTTGGAGGAAGGTGAGGTTCTGCATGCGGATTATACTCGTATGTTCACCTGGCTCAAAACTGAATGTACTTTTGGTTAAATATATTACTATTTTCATAGGTTTTAACGTACAATTAAATAAATAAATGTAATGAAATTTACTAAAATGACTCTTGTCTCATGAGTCGGGTCTCTACACCCTAGCAAGTATTATTAAATTATATGAACTAATTCAAATGCATTTGCTATCAAATTTTTATTATAATTTTGAAAATTAAAAACTTTGACATTTAACTATTGGCATCGATTCTATGCGGAAATTATAGCTAATGGGACTCAAGTAGAGCATATGGCGTTCCAACATCATACACTGTGCCTAACAAATTCCATTTTCTTCAAGAAACAGTTCAGTTCTACCTCATTACACGTTTCCTTGGCAACAACAAAAGCGTAAGTAAATAAACGCCACAGAGAAACACTTAATGGACGCTCTTGCCGGAATTTGATATCAAATAGACGCCACTTCAGAATTTTAAGAATAGAATCACACTCCTGACAGCTTCCGCGATGGATAATAGGGCACCAAAAAGCTCCGCAGAAACTTCCCCATTGCTGTAGGTTCTGCACTGACGAATATGGCTGTAACGACCCACACACCTCGCTTCCTTGCCGCCGGTGGCTTTTTTGGCTGTTATACTGCACCACTCAGTCTTTTGCCCCATCCTAGAGTTTCAAACTGCACCAGGACAATCTGCTGCCTCGTTCACACTCGTCTTAGACTTCAATTACGCAGCCTGCTCGTCCAAAACTCCTTCGGAAGCCACCAACTACTGATCGACGCACTATTTTACCTAGGCGGAAGCACTATCAAGCACCAGCCAAACTTCCACCGGTTCCACAAGGGATCAATAAATTACACAAC
>CALNHX010007501.1:0-73336 GCA_940337035.1 Agriotes lineatus | reverse complement strand
GGATTTTTAGTAAATAAAAAATACAATTTATCTAACTCCATCGGCGTCTTAGGGTAACCAACTTTGAATTGTTAGGTTCCAAAAAATCGAATGTGTCACCGTCATGTACGGAATAGCTTTATATTAATGATTTGCCAATTCTACAAACACAAATAGTGCTGCTAAAACTCACCGTTCGCTTTGGCCTCTTTTTGAGCTTCCCATTAATTGATTATGGCACCTAATAAGCTCCTGAAGCCATTATTTTAACTAAATTAATATAGAAATGAGAGCTAAGAAACTTGCAGGATTTTTAGTAAATAAAAAATACAATTTATCTAACTCCATCGGGGTCTTAGGGTAACCAACTTTGAATTGTAAGGTTCTAAAAAATCGAATGTGTCACCGTCATGTACGGAATAGCTTTATATTAATGATTTGCCAATTCTACAAACACAAATAGTGCTGCTAACACTCACCGTTCGCTTTGGCCTCTTTTTGAGCTTCCCATTAATTGATTATGGCACCTAATAAGCTCCTGAAGCCATTATTTTAACTAAATTAATATAGAAATGAGAGCTAAGAAACTTGCAGGATTTTTAGTAAATAAAAAATACAATTTATCTAACTCCATCGGCGTCTTAGGGTAACCAACTTTGAATTGTTAGGTTCCAAAAAATCGAATGTGTCACCGTCATGTACGGAATAGCTTTATATTAATGATTTGCCAATTCTACAAACACAAATAGTGCTGCTAAAACTCACCGTTTGCTTTGGCCTCTTTTTGAGCTTCCCATTAATTGATTATGGCACCTAATAAGCTCCTGAAGCCATTATTTTAACTAAATTAATATAGAAATGAGAGCTAGGAAACTTGCAGGATTTTTAGTAAATAAAAAATACAATTTATCTAACTCCATCGGCGTCTTAGGGTAACCAACTTTGAATTGTTAGGTTCCAAAAAATCGAATGTGTCACCGTCATGTACGGAATAGCTTTATATTAATGATTTGCCAATTCTACAAACACAAATAGTGCTGCTAACACTCACCGTTCGCTTTGGATGCTTTTTGAGCTTTCCCATTAATTGATTATGGCACCTAATAAGCTCCTGAAGCCATTATTTTAACTAAATTAATATAGAAATGAGAGCTAAGAAACTTGCAGGATTTTTAGTAAATAAAAAATACAATTTATCTAACTCCATCGGCGTCTTAGGGTAACCAACTTTGAATTGTTAGGTTCCAAAAAATCGAATGTGTCACCGTCATGTACGGAATAGCTTTATATTAATGATTTGCCAATTCTACAAACACAAATAGTGCTGCTAAAACTCACCGTTCGCTTTGGCCTCTTTTTGAGCTTCCCATTAATTGATTATGGCACCTAATAAGCTCCTGAAGCCATTATTTTAACTAAATTAATATAGAAATGAGAGCTAAGAAACTTGCAGGATTTTTAGTAAATAAAAAATACAATTTATCTAACTCCATCGGCGTCTTAGGGTAACCAACTTTGAATTGTTAGGTTCCAAAAAATCGAATGTGTCACCGTCATGTACGGAATAGCTTTATATTAATGATTTGCCAATTCTACAAACACAAATAGTGCTGCTAAAACTCACCGTTCGCTTTGGCCTCTTTTTGAGCTTCCCATTAATTGATTATGGCACCTAATAAGCTCCTGAAGCCATTATTTTAACTAAATTAATATAGAAATGAGAGCTAGGAAACTTGCAGGATTTTTAGTAAATAAAAAATACAATTTATCTAACTCCATCGGCGTCTTAGGGTAACCAACTTTGAATTGTTAGGTTCCAAAAAATCGAATGTGTCACCGTCATGTACGGAATAGCTTTATATTAATGATTTGCCAATTCTACAAACACAAATAGTGCTGCTAACACTCACCGTTCGCTTTGGATGCTTTTTGAGCTTTCCATTAATTGATTATGGCACCTAATAAGCTCCTGAAGCCATTATTTTAACTAAATTAATATAGAAATGAGAGCTAAGAAACTTGCAGGATTTTTAGTAAATATAAAATACAATTTATCTAACTCCATCGGGGTCTTAGGGTAACCAACTTTGAATTGTTAGGTTCTAAAAAATCGAATGTGTCACCGTCATGTACGGAATAGCTTTATATTAATGATTTGCCAATTCTACAAACACAAATAGTGCTGCTAACACTCACCGTTCGCTTTGGCTGCTTTTTGAACTTCCCATTAATTGATTAGGGCACCTAATAAGCTCCTGAAGTCATTATTTTAACTAAATTAATATAGAAATGAGAGCTATTAAACTTGCAGGATTTTTAGTAAATAAAAAATACAATTTATCTAACTCCATCGGCGTCTTAGGGTAACCAACTTTGAATTGTTAGGTTCCAAAAAATCGAATGTGTCACCGTCATGTACGGAATAGCTTTATATTAATGATTTGCCAATTACAAACACAAATAGTGCTGCTAAAACTCACCGTTCGCTTTGGCCTCTTTTTGAGCTTCCCATTAATTGATTATGGCACCTAATAAGCTCCTGAAGCCATTATTTTAACTAAATTAATATAGAAATGAGAGCTAAGAAACTTGCAGGATTTTTAGTAAATAAAAAATACAATTTATCTAACTCCATCGGCGTCTTAGGGTAACCAACTTTGAATTGTTAGGTTCCAAAAAATCGAATGTGTCACCGTCATGTACGGAATAGCTTTATATTAATGATTTGCCAATTCTACAAACACAAATAGTGCTGCTAAAACTCACCGTTCGCTTTGGCCTCTTTTTGAGCTTCCCATTAATTGATTATGGCACCTAATAAGCTCCTGAATCCATTATTTTAACTAAATTAATATAGAAATGAGAGCTAGGAAACTTGCAGGATTTTTAGTAAATAAAAAATACAATTTATCTAACTCCATCGGCGTCTTAGGGTAACCAACTTTGAATTGTTAGGTTCCAAAAAATCGAATGTGTCACCGTCATGTACGGAATAGCTTTATATTAATGATTTGCCAATTCTACAAACACAAATAGTGCTGCTAACACTCACCGTTCGCTTTGGATGCTTTTTGAGCTTTCCATTAATTGATTATGGCACCTAATAAGCTCCTGAAGCCATTATTTTAACTAAATTAATATAGAAATGAGAGCTAAGAAACTTGCAGGATTTTTAGTAAATAAAAAATACAATTTATCTAACTCCATCGGCGTCTTAGGGTAACCAACTTTGAATTGTTAGGTTCCAAAAAATCGAATGTGTCACCGTCATGTACGGAATAGCTTTATATTAATGATTTGCCAATTCTACAAACACAAATAGTGCTGCTAAAACTCACCGTTCGCTTTGGCCTCTTTTTGAGCTTCCCATTAATTGATTATGGCACCTAATAAGCTCCTGAAGCCATTATTTTAACTAAATTAATATAGAAATGAGAGCTAGGAAACTTGCAGGATTTTTAGTAAATAAAAAATACAATTTATCTAACTCCATCGGCGTCTTAGGGTAACCAACTTTGAATTGTTAGGTTCCAAAAAATCGAATGTGTCACCGTCATGTACGGAATAGCTTTATATTAATGATTTGCCAATTCTACAAACACAAATAGTGCTGCTAACACTCACCGTTCGCTTTGGATGCTTTTTGAGCTTTCCATTAATTGATTATGGCACCTAATAAGCTCCTGAAGCCATTATTTTAACTAAATTAATATAGAAATGAGAGCTAAGAAACTTGCAGGATTTTTAGTAAATAAAAAATACAATTTATCTAACTCCATCGGCGTCTTAGGGTAACCAACTTTGAATTGTTAGGTTCCAAAAAATCGAATGTGTCACCGTCATGTACGGAATAGCTTTATATTAATGATTTGCCAATTCTACAAACACAAATAGTGCTGCTAAAACTCACCGTTCGCTTTGGCCTCTTTTTGAGCTTCCCATTAATTGATTATGGCACCTAATAAGCTCCTGAAGCCATTATTTTAACTAAATTAATATAGAAATGAGAGCTAGGAAACTTGCAGGATTTTTAGTAAATAAAAAATACAATTTATCTAACTCCATCGGCGTCTTAGGGTAACCAACTTTGAATTGTTAGGTTCCAAAAAATCGAATGTGTCACCATCATGTACGGAATAGCTTTATATTAATGATTTGCCAATTCTACTAACACAAATAGTGCTGCTAACACTCACCGTTTGCTTTGGCTGCTTTTTGAGCTTCCCATTAATTGATTATGGCACCTAATAAGCTCCTGAAGCCATTATTTTAACTAAATTAATATAGAAATGAGAGCTAAGAAACTTGCAGGATTTTTAGTAAATAAAAAATACAATTTATCTAACTCCATCGGCGTCATAGGGTAACCAACTTTGAATTGTTAGGTCTCAAAAAATCGAATGTGTGACCGTAATGTATGGAATAGCTTTATATTAATGATTTGCCAATTCTACTAACACAAATAGTGCTGCTAACACTCACCGTTTGCTTTTGCTGCTTTTTGAGCTTCCCATTAATTGATTATGGCACCTAATAAGCTCCTGAAGCCATTATTTTAACTAAATTAATATAGAAATGAGAGCTAAGAAACTTGCAGGATTTTTAGTAAATAAAAAATACAATTTATCTAACTCCATCGGCGTCTTAGGGTAACCAACTTTGAATTGTTAGGTTCCAAAAAATCGAATGTGTCACCGTCATGTACGGAATAGCTTTATATTAATGATTTGCCAATTCTACAAACACAAATAGTGCTGCTAAAACTCACCGTTCGCTTTGGCCTCTTTTTGAGCTTCCCATTAATTGATTATGGCACCTAATAAGCTCCTGAAGCCATTATTTTAACTAAATTAATATAGAAATGAGAGCTAAGAAACTTGCAGGATTTTTAGTAAATAAAAAATACAATTTATCTAACTCCATCGGGGTCTTAGGGTAACCAACTTTGAATTGTAAGGTTCTAAAAAATCGAATGTGTCACCGTCATGTACGGAATAGCTTTATATTAATGATTTGCCAATTCTACAAACACAAATAGTGCTGCTAACACTCACCGTTCGCTTTGGCCTCTTTTTGAGCTTCCCATTAATTGATTATGGCACCTAATAAGCTCCTGAAGCCATTATTTTAACTAAATTAATATAGAAATGAGAGCTAAGAAACTTGCAGGATTTTTAGTAAATAAAAAATACAATTTATCTAACTCCATCGGCGTCTTAGGGTAACCAACTTTGAATTGTTAGGTTCCAAAAAATCGAATGTGTCACCGTCATGTACGGAATAGCTTTATATTAATGATTTGCCAATTCTACAAACACAAATAGTGCTGCTAAAACTCACCGTTCGCTTTGGCCTCTTTTTGAGCTTCCCATTAATTGATTATGGCACCTAATAAGCTCCTGAAGCCATTATTTTAACTAAATTAATATAGAAATGAGAGCTAGGAAACTTGCAGGATTTTTAGTAAATAAAAAATACAATTTATCTAACTCCATCGGCGTCTTAGGGTAACCAACTTTGAATTGTTAGGTTCCAAAAAATCTAATGTGTCACCGTCATGTACGGAATAGCTTTATATTAATGATTTGCCAATTCTACAAACACAAATAGTGCTGCTAACACTCACCGTTCGCTTTGGATGCTTTTTGAGCTTTCCATTAATTGATTATGGCACCTAATAAGCTCCTGAAGCCATTATTTTAACTAAATTAATATAGAAATGAGAGCTAAGAAACTTGCAGGATTTTTAGTAAATAAAAAATACAATTTATCTAACTCCATCGGCGTCTTAGGGTAACCAACTTTGAATTGTTAGGTTCCAAAAAATCGAATGTGTCACCGTCATGTACGGAATAGCTTTATATTAATGATTTGCCAATTCTACAAACACAAATAGTGCTGCTAAAACTCACCGTTCGCTTTGGCCTCTTTTTGAGCTTCCCATTAATTGATTATGGCACCTAATAAGCTCCTGAAGCCATTATTTTAACTAAATTAATATAGAAATGAGAGCTAAGAAACTTGCAGGATTTTTAGTAAATAAAAAATACAATTTATCTAACTCCATCGGCGTCTTAGGGTAACCAACTTTGAATTGTTAGGTTCCAAAAAATCGAATGTGTCACCGTCATGTACGGAATAGCTTTATATTAATGATTTGCCAATTCTACAAACACAAATAGTGCTGCTAAAACTCACCGTTCGCTTTGGCCTCTTTTTGAGCTTCCCATTAATTGATTATGGCACCTAATAAGCTCCTGAAGCCATTATTTTAACTAAATTAATATAGAAATGAGAGCTAGGAAACTTGCAGGATTTTTAGTAAATAAAAAATACAATTTATCTAACTCCATCGGCGTCTTAGGGTAACCAACTTTGAATTGTTAGGTTCCAAAAAATCGAATGTGTCACCGTCATGTACGGAATAGCTTTATATTAATGATTTGCCAATTCTACAAACACAAATAGTGCTGCTAACACTCACCGTTCGCTTTGGATGCTTTTTGAGCTTTCCATTAATTGATTATGGCACCTAATAAGCTCCTGAAGCCATTATTTTAACTAAATTAATATAGAAATGAGAGCTAAGAAACTTGCAGGATTTTTAGTAAATATAAAATACAATTTATCTAACTCCATCGGGGTCTTAGGGTAACCAACTTTGAATTGTTAGGTTCTAAAAAATCGAATGTGTCACCGTCATGTACGGAATAGCTTTATATTAATGATTTGCCAATTCTACAAACACAAATAGTGCTGCTAACACTCACCGTTCGCTTTGGCTGCTTTTTGAACTTCCCATTAATTGATTAGGGCACCTAATAAGCTCCTGAAGTCATTATTTTAACTAAATTAATATAGAAATGAGAGCTATTAAACTTGCAGGATTTTTAGTAAATAAAAAATACAATTTATCTAACTCCATCGGCGTCTTAGGGTAACCAACTTTGAATTGTTAGGTTCCAAAAAATCGAATGTGTCACCGTCATGTACGGAATAGCTTTATATTAATGATTTGCCAATTACAAACACAAATAGTGCTGCTAAAACTCACCGTTCGCTTTGGCCTCTTTTTGAGCTTCCCATTAATTGATTATGGCACCTAATAAGCTCCTGAAGCCATTATTTTAACTAAATTAATATAGAAATGAGAGCTAAGAAACTTGCAGGATTTTTAGTAAATAAAAAATACAATTTATCTAACTCCATCGGCGTCTTAGGGTAACCAACTTTGAATTGTTAGGTTCCAAAAAATCGAATGTGTCACCGTCATGTACGGAATAGCTTTATATTAATGATTTGCCAATTCTACAAACACAAATAGTGCTGCTAAAACTCACCGTTCGCTTTGGCCTCTTTTTGAGCTTCCCATTAATTGATTATGGCACCTAATAAGCTCCTGAATCCATTATTTTAACTAAATTAATATAGAAATGAGAGCTAGGAAACTTGCAGGATTTTTAGTAAATAAAAAATACAATTTATCTAACTCCATCGGCGTCTTAGGGTAACCAACTTTGAATTGTTAGGTTCCAAAAAATCGAATGTGTCACCGTCATGTACGGAATAGCTTTATATTAATGATTTGCCAATTCTACAAACACAAATAGTGCTGCTAACACTCACCGTTCGCTTTGGATGCTTTTTGAGCTTTCCATTAATTGATTATGGCACCTAATAAGCTCCTGAAGCCATTATTTTAACTAAATTAATATAGAAATGAGAGCTAAGAAACTTGCAGGATTTTTAGTAAATAAAAAATACAATTTATCTAACTCCATCGGCGTCTTAGGGTAACCAACTTTGAATTGTTAGGTTCCAAAAAATCGAATGTGTCACCGTCATGTACGGAATAGCTTTATATTAATGATTTGCCAATTCTACAAACACAAATAGTGCTGCTAAAACTCACCGTTCGCTTTGGCCTCTTTTTGAGCTTCCCATTAATTGATTATGGCACCTAATAAGCTCCTGAAGCCATTATTTTAACTAAATTAATATAGAAATGAGAGCTAGGAAACTTGCAGGATTTTTAGTAAATAAAAAATACAATTTATCTAACTCCATCGGCGTCTTAGGGTAACCAACTTTGAATTGTTAGGTTCCAAAAAATCGAATGTGTCACCGTCATGTACGGAATAGCTTTATATTAATGATTTGCCAATTCTACTAACACAAATAGTGCTGCTAACACTCACCGTTTGCTTTGGCTGCTTTTTGAGCTTCCCATTAATTGATTATGGCACCTAATAAGCTCCTGAAGCCATTATTTTAACTAAATTAATATAGAAATGAGAGCTAAGAAACTTGCAGGATTTTTAGTAAATAAAAAATACAATTTATCTAACTCCATCGGCGTCATAGGGTAACCAACTTTGAATTGTTAGGTCTCAAAAAATCGAATGTGTGACCGTAATGTATGGAATAGCTTTATATTAATGATTTGCCAATTCTACTAACACAAATAGTGCTGCTAACACTCACCGTTAGCTTTTGCTGCTTTTTGAGCTTCCCATTAATTGATTATGGCACCTAATAAGCTCCTGAAGCCATTATTTTAACTAAATTAATATAGAAATGAGAGCTAGGAAACTTGCAGGATTTTTAGTAAATAAAAAATACAATTTATCTAACTCCATCGGCGTCTTAGGGTAACCAACTTTGAATTGTTAGGTTCCAAAAAATCGAATGTGTCACCGTCATGTACGGAATAGCTTTATATTAATGATTTGCCAATTCTACTAACACAAATAGTGCTGCTAACACTCACCGTTTGCTTTGGCTGCTTTTTGAGCTTCCCATTAATTAATTATGGCACCTAATAAGCTCCTGAAGCCATTATTTTAACTAAATTAATATAGAAATGAGAGCTAAGAAACTTGCAGGATTTTTAGTAAATAAAAAATACAATTTATCTAACTCCATCGGCGTCATAGGGTAACCAACTTTGAATTGTTAGGTCTCAAAAAATCGAATGTGTGACCGTAATGTATGGAATAGCTTTATATTAATGATTTGCCAATTCTACTAACACAAATAGTGCTGCTAACACGAACCGTTTGCTTTGGCTGCTTTTTGAGCTTCCCATTAATTGATTATGGCACCTAATAAGCTCCTGAAGCCATTATTTTAACTAAATTAATATAGAAATGAGAGCTAGGCAACTTGCAGGATTTTTAGTAAATAAAAAATAAAATTTATCTAACTCCATCGGCGTCTTACGGTAACCAACTTTGAATTGTTAGGTCCCAAAAAATCGAATGTGTGACCGTAATGTATGGAATAGCTATATTAATGATTTGCCAATTCTACTAACACAAATAGTGCTGCTAACACTCACCGTTTGCTTTTGCTGCTTTTTGAGCTTCCCATTAATTGATTATGGCACCTAATAAGCTCCTGAAGCCATTATTTTAACTAAATTAATATAGAAATGAGAGCTAGGAAACTTGCAGGATTTTTAGTAAATAAAAAATACAATTTATCTAACTCCATCGGCGTCTTAGGGTAACCAACTTTGAATTGTTAGGTTCCAAAAAATCGAATGTGTCACCGTCATGTACGGAATAGCTTTATATTAATGATTTGCCAATTCTACTAACACAAATAGTGCTGCTAACACTCACCGTTTGCTTTGGCTGCTTTTTGAGCTTCCCATTAATTAATTATGGCACCTAATAAGCTCCTGAAGCCATTATTTTAACTAAATTAATATAGAAATGAGAGCTAAGAAACTTGCAGGATTTTTAGTAAATAAAAAATACAATTTATCTAACTCCATCGGCGTCATAGGGTAACCAACTTTGAATTGTTAGGTCTCAAAAAATCGAATGTGTGACCGTAATGTATGGAATAGCTTTATATTAATGATTTGCCAATTCTACTAACACAAATAGTGCTGCTAACACGAACCGTTTGCTTTGGCTGCTTTTTGAGCTTCCCATTAATTGATTATGGCACCTAATAAGCTCCTGAAGCCATTATTTTAACTAAATTAATATAGAAATGAGAGCTAGGCAACTTGCAGGATTTTTAGTAAATAAAAAATAAAATTTATCTAACTCCATCGGCGTCTTACGGTAACCAACTTTGAATTGTTAGGTCCCAAAAAATCGAATGTGTGACCGTAATGTATGGAATAGCTATATTAATGATTTGCCAATTCTACTAACACAAATAGTGCTGCTAACACTCACCGTTTGCTTTGGCTGCTTTTTGAGCTTCCCATTAATATTATGGCACCTAATAAGCTCCTGAAGCTATTATTTTAACTAAATTAATATAGAAATGAGAGCTAGGCAACTTGCAGGATTTTTAGTAAATAAAAAATACAATTTATCTAACTCCATCGGCGTCTTAGGGTAACCAACTTTGAATTGTTAGGTCCCAAAAAATCGAATGTGTGACCGTAATGTAGGGAATAGCTTTATATTAGTGATTTGCCAATTCTACTAACACAAATAGTGCTGCTAACACTCACCGTTTGCTTTGGCTGCTTTTTGAGCTTCCCATTAATTGATTATGGCACCTAATAATCTCCTGAAGCCATTATTTTAACTAAATTAATATAGAAATGAGAGCTAGGAAACTTGCAGGATTTTTAGTAAATAAAAAATACAATTTATCTAACTCCATCGGCGTCTTAGGGTCACCAACTTTGAATTGTCAGGTTCCAAAAAATCGAATGTGTCACCGTCATGTACGGAATAGCTTTATATTAATGATTTGCCAATTCTACAAACACAAATAGTGCTGCTAACACTCACCGTTCGCTTTGGCTGCTTTTTGAGGGTCCCATTAATTGATTATGGCACCTAATAAGCTCCTGAAGCCATTATTTTAACTAAATTAATATAGAAATGAGAGCTAGAAAACTTGCAGGATTTTTAGTAAATAAAAAATACAATTTATCTAACTCCATCGGGGTCTTAGGGTAACCAACTTTGAATTGTTAGGTTCTAAAAAATCGAATGTGTCACCGTCATGTACGGAATAGCTTTATATTAATGATTTGCCAATTCTACAAACACAAATAGTGCTGCTAACACTCACCGTTCGCTTTGGCTGCTTTTTGAACTTCCCATTAATTGATTAGGGCACCTAATAAGCTCCTGAAGTCATTATTTTAACTAAATTAATATAGAAATGCGAGCTAGGAAACTTGCAGGATTTTTAGTAAATAAAAAATACAATTTATCTAACTCCATCGGCGTCTTAGGGTAACCAACTTTGAATTGTTAGGTTCCAAAAAATCGAATGTGTCACCGTCATGTACGGAATAGCTTTATATTAATGATTTGCCAATTCTACAAACACAAATAGTGCTGCTAACACTCACCGTTCGCTTTGGCTGCTTTTTGAGCTTTCCATTAATTGATTGTGGCACCTAATAAGCTCCTGAAGCCATTATTTTAACTAAATTAATATAGAAATGAGAGCTAGGAAACTTGCAGGATTTTTAGTAAATAAAAAATACAATTTATCTAACTCCATCGGCGTCTTAGGGTAACCAACTTTGAATTGTTAGGTCCCAAAAAATCGAATGTGTGACCGTAATGTAGGGAATAGCTTTATATTAATGATTTGCCAATTCTACTAACACAAATAGTGCTGCTAACACTCACCGTTTGCTTTGGCTGCTTTTTGAGCTTCCCATTAATTGATTATGGCACCTAATAAGCTCCTGAAGCCATTATTTTAACTACATTAATATAGAAATGAGAGCTAGGAAACTTGCAAGATTTTTAGTAAATAAAAAATACAATTTATCTAACTCCATCGGCTTCTTAGGGTAACCAACTTTGGATTGTTAGGTCCCAAAAAATCGAATGTGTGACCGTAATGTATGGAATAGCTTTATATTAATGATTTGCCAATTCTACTAACACAAATAGTGCTACTAACACTCACCGTTTGCTTTGGCTGCTTTTTGAGCTTCCCATTAATTGATTATGGCACCTAATAAGCTCCTGAAGCCATTATTTTAACTAAATTAATATAGAAATGAGAGCTAGGAAACTTGCAGGATTTTTAGTAAATAAAAAATACAATTTATCTAACTCCATCGGCGTCTTAGGGTAACCAACTTTGAATTGTCAGGTTCCAAAAAATCGAATGTGTCACCGTCATGTACGGAATAGCTTTATATTAATGATTTGCCAATTCTACAAACACAAATAGTGCTGCTAACACTCACCGTTCGCTTTGGCTGCTTTTTGAGCTTCCCATTAATTGATTATGGCACCTAATAAGCTCCTGAAGCCATTATTTTCACTAAATTAATATAGAAATGAGAGCTAGGAAACTTGCAGGATTTTTAGTAAATAAAAAATACAATTTATCTAACTCCATCGGCGTCTTAGGGTAACCAACTTTGAATTGTTAGGTTCCAAAAAATCGAATGTGTCACCGTCATGTACGGAATAGCTTTATATTAATGATTTGCCAATTCTACAAACACAAATAGTGCTGCTAACACTCACCGTTCGCTTTGGCTGCTTTTTGAGCTTCCCATTAATTGATTATGGCACCTAATAAGCTCCTGCAGCCATTATTTTAACTAAATTAATATAGAAATGAGAGCTAGGAAACTTGCAGGATTTTTAGTAAATAAAAAATACAATTTATCTAACTCCATCGGCGTCTTAGGGTAACCAACTTTGAATTGTTAGGTTCCAAAAAATCGAATGTGTCACCGTCATGTACGGAATAGCTTAATATTAATGATTTTCCAATTCTACAAACACAAATAGTGCTGCTAACACTCACCGTTCGCTTTGGCTGCTTTTTGAGCTTCCCATTAATTGATTATGGCACCTAATAAGCTCCTGAAGCCATTATTTTAACTAAATTAATATATAAATGAGAGCTAGGAAACTTGCAGGATTTTTAGTAAATAAAAAATACAATTTATTGTCAGAATACGGTACGCCAATGGTTCGATCCGGCGCATCTGACGTCACAGTTTCGTGAAGCCGCTAGTAATGAACAGTCGCTGCTTGCGCGTCACTTCGGTCGTGTTTTGTTATACAATTTATTGTATTGATGTGTCAATCTGTTTTTGATTATTGTGTAACTGCAATAAAGTGTTCGCTTGTCCATCGGGGCGTTCTTTATTTCACTGCTAATACTGCTAATAGGTTACGGGCCTAGGATCACATATGCCCAAGGGTGGACGTTTTTAACCTAAAAAGTAAGTAAAAACCGCGAACTCAAAAAAAACAGTGCCGAGCCGTGATTCATATTGACTTGTGTGCCGGAAGAAATCGTTTTGTCCAAATATGAGTGGTGTAAACGTTACTCGTATTGAAACTTTGAACAAAGACAATTACGACACATGGAAAATTCAAATGGAGGCATTGCTGGTCAAAACCGATGCGTGGGGCTACGTCAACGGGGACATTGCAAGACCAACTTCGGCGGGGAGCGATGGTGCAAGCGGCCGGTCAGCCGAACCTGCAGCGGCCTGGGATATATGCGACAAGAAAGCAAAATCCGACATCATTTTGTCGATCTCTCCATCAGAACTGAAGCAAATAAAAGGTTGTGCAACGTCTCGCGATGTGTGGTTGAAATTAGAAACCATTTACCAGTCCAAAGGTCCAGCCCGGAAGGCGACGTTATTAAAACAGCTGACCCTGAAGCGAATGCAAGAAGGCAGTGACGTGCGTGAGTATCTAAACAGCTTCTTTGACGCGGTAGATAAACTGGCCGATATGGAAATCGAAATTAATTCGGACTTATTAGCCATCATGTTGCTGTATAGTTTGCCGTCAAGCTATGAAAATTTTCGCTGTGCTATCGAATCTAGGGACGAACTGCCGAAACCGGAAGTGCTTCGCGTAAAAATCGTAGAAGAAAGCGACGCGCGAGAAAACAAAGCGTGCAACGCGGCCGCGGGGCAGGGAGCGATGTTCGCGAAGAAAAAATCCCACCAGTGGCGGCGTCAATCTAATAATTCTCCGGAAACAAACGTTGAAACCAAGAAAAACTCTTCTGAAACTTTCAAATTTCGGTGTCACAAATGTAGGAAAATCGGCCACAAGGCATCGGAGTGTAAAAGTAAAGTGAAAAACGCGCAATCATCTGCGAAATGCGATACAGACTCTCAACGAGTATGCCTACGCGTTGGAGCATCACGAACCGGTTCAAAGAACAAAGAACGCAAATGGTGTCTCGACAGTGGCGCGACGTCCCACTTGTGCAATAATCTAGAAGATTTCGTGGAAATCAGTGACTCTGTACGCGATAATCTGACTCTTGCGAATAGTGCGTCGACGGAAATTGTTGCCAAAGGCAGTGCATCGTTCGTAACCGATGCTTTTGGCGAAATAAAATACGTTAAGCTAAGCAACGCGTTACACGTACCCGATCTGCGTACGAATCTGTTATCGGTTGGAAAAATTACCTCGAATGGTTTTGATGTTCTATTCAAAGAAGAATGTGCTCTTGTACTGAATAAAATGGGCGAAGTTAAACTTGTTGCTGAACGCGTAGGGGATTTGTATTACATACGAGAGAGTTCGAACGTGAACAATCTAAAAGATTCAGCGTTTACGTGTCAAACCGGTTCGGGAAATCTAATGTCATGGCATCGACGCTTAGGGCATTTAAACGCGAAAGACGTTCTATTATGCAAACGTAAAGGTTACATTCCAGGCCACGACTTCAAAGCTGATGAAGATTGCAACCTTGAATGCGAGGTGTGCTACAAAGGAAAGATGACCAGGCTTCCTTTTCCCAAGAAATCCGAGAGGAAGACCGAAACTTTGGAAATTATCCACACTGACGTTTGCGGTCCTATGCGAATCGAATCCAATGGAAAAGCCAGATACTACGTCGAATTCATCGATGACCATTCTCGTTATTGTTTTGTTTATTTCATTAGGCACAAGAACGAAGTCATCCAAAAGACGAAGGAATTTCTGAAACTTGTCGAAAATCAGCAAGGACGAAAAGTAAAATGTTTCCAGTCTGACAACGGAACCGAATACACAAGCAAAGAATTCGATGACCTATTGAATAGTCAGGGAATTACACGAAGATTAACCAGTCCATACTGTCCAGAGCAAAATGGAATCGCGGAGAGGAAAAACCGTACTCTACTGGACACTGCACGTTGTTTATTGATCCAATCCGGCTTACCGACCTCGTTTTGGGCTGAAGCGGTGAACACGGCAAATTACATTCGTAATCGATGTCCTACAAAAAGTTTGGACGGGGTTACACCGTATGAAGCTTGGACAGGAAAACCTCCAGATCTATCTCATCTTCGAGAGTTTGGATGTAAAGTGTTCTGCCTGAACCGTGACCCTGCCAGAAGTAAATTGGACGATAGGTGCTTAGAAGGCACGTTCATTGGTTATTCCGAACAAACCAAAGGTTTCAAGGTGTGGCTACCAAACGAAAAGAAAATAATTGTAACACGGGATGTGAAATTTCTTGAGAAACAAACTCCCTTGGTTAAAGAATTCGAAGATTTCGTGCCGAGCAACATAATTGAATCGAGAACTCCCGAAGTTTTCGCAGAAAACGAAGAAACTCGTACTATGGACATACGTTTGGACTATCCTAACGTGGAATACGAGGAACCTGAACCTGAAGACGAGCCACCTGAGCCTGAGGAAAGTGTTATCAGACGTGGACCCGGAAGACCAAAATTGGTGAGGAGTGGATCAAGGGGAAGACCACGAAAAGTGTACAACACGATTCCCGAGGAAGCGGAGACAGCAGAAATTGCAGAACAGGCGTTTTTGGCCGAGATACCCATGAATCATGTCATAAACGGACCGGATGCTGCAGAATGGTATCAAGCAATGGCTATCGAAGTAAAATCTATCATCAAAAATGACACTTGGGAACTTGTGGACCGTCCTCCAGACCAAGATGTAATAGGCAGCAGAATCGTACTACGAAACAAGTATCGTGCTGATGGAACGCTCGAGCGAAGGAAGGCTCGACTGGTTGCACAAGGCTTTAGTCAACGGCCTGGTATTCACTTCAACGAAACATTTGCTCCAGTCGCACGTTTAAGTTCTGTAAGATTGGTTACGGCTTTAGCAGCTCGATGTGGAATGAAGATACACCAGCTCGATGTGACTTGCGCTTACTTGAACGGTGATCTCGAAGAAGTCATTTACATGGAACCACCAAAACAACTTAGAGTAATCCTAGAAACCATCGTGGAAAATGAATCCGATGATTCTGAAGTTGGAAGAAAAGCAGCCAAGATGCTCAAGGAACTCGAACAAGGTGAGAAAGTATGTTTACTCAATAAATCTCTCTATGGCTTGAAACAAGCTGGTAGAAGTTGGCATGCCAAGCTGAATCAAGTACTACTGAGCTGCGGTGCAAATCCTACCAAAGCTGATCCTTGTGTATACCGCATGGGAAAAGGGGAAGATTTGACCTTGATTGTGATATATGTCGACGACATATTGGTATCATCTAAACAAGATAAAACTATCAACGAACTGAAACGAAAATTGTCCAGCGAATTTGAACTGCGAGACCTTGGAAATATTGGTCACTGCTTGGGAATTGAATTTTCTCGATCAGGAAACAAGATAAGACTTCACCAGAGAGGTTATATATCTGAAATTCTAGCCCGATTTGGTATGTCAGAAGCCAAACCTGTATCTACTCCCATGGACATCAACGTCAAACTCACAAAACCGACGGAAGAAGCCACTGAAGAAGAGAAGAGGCTCCCGTACAGGGAACTGATAGGCGCTCTTACCTATCTGGCAATGGCTACCCGGCCTGACATATGCTTTGCAGTTAGTTTTCTCGGACAGTTCAATAATTGCTACAGGAATATACATTGGACTGCTGCTAAGCGGATACTTCGTTATCTGAAAGGTACAGAGGGATTAGGAATCCTATACGAACCTGACAACCAGGGAATAAGAGGCTACGTGGATGCCGATTGGGGAAACTGCATTGATGACAGGCGCTCTTATACTGGATATTCGTTTATTCTAACGTCTGGAGCTATATCATGGGATGCTAGGGAGCAAAGAACTGTCGCCCTTTCGTCTACTGAAGCGGAGTACATGGGATTGACGGAAGCTGCTAAGGAAGCCTTATATTTGAAGAATTTTGTAACAGAACTTGGTTTTTCCCACCTAGCTGATGTGGAGATATACAACGATAATCTGAGTGCCCTCAAGTTAGCGAGCAACCCAACCTTTCATGGCAGAAGCAAGCATATCGACATCAGGTACCACTTCATACGAGAAGCTATTCGGAATGGTCCCCTGAGAGTTTTACATGTCAAGACAGAAGATATGGCAGCTGACGTGCTTACGAAGTGTTTACCTAGACCTAAACATTTGAAATGCCTGGAGATGATGAACATTTGGAATCACCATGGAAAAGATAAGTCATCCGCTGCGTATCGAGGGGAAGTGTCAGAATACGGTACGCCAATGGTTCGATCCGGCGCATCTGACGTCACAGTTTCGTGAAGCCGCTAGTAATGAACAGTCGCTGCTTGCGCGTCACTTCGGTCGTGTTTTGTTATACAATTTATTGTATTGATGTGTCAATCTGTTTTTGATTATTGTGTAACTGCAATAAAGTGTTCGCTTGTCCATCGGGGCGTTCTTTATTTCACTGCTAATACTGCTAATATTTATCTAACTCCATCGGCGTCTTAGGGTAACCAACTTTGAATTGTTAGGTTCCAAAAAATCGAATGTGTCACCGTCATGTACGGAATAGCTTTATATTAATGATTTGCCAATTCTACAAACACAAATAGTGCTGCTAAAACTCACCGTTCGCTTTGGCTGCTTTTTGAGCTTGAAATTTATTGATTATGGCACCTAATAAGCTCCTGAAGCCATTATTTTAACTAAATTAATATAGAAATGAGAGCTAGGCAACTTGCAGGATTTTTAGTAAATAAAAAATACAATTTATCTAACTCCATCGGCTTCTTAGGGTAACCAACTTTGGATTGTTAGGTCCCAAAAAATCGAATGTGTGACCGTAATGTATGGAATAGCTTTATATTAATGATTTGCCAATTCTACTAACACAAATAGTGCTGCTAACACTCACCGTTTGCTTTGGCTACTTTTTGAGCTTCCCATTAATTGATTATGGCACCTAATAAGCTCCTGAAGCCATTATTTTAACTAAATTAATATAGAAATGAGAGCTAGAAAACTTGCAGGATTTTTAGTAAATAAAAAATACAATTTATCTAACTCCATCGGGGTCTTAGGGTAACCAACTTTGAATTGTTGGGTTCTAAAAAATCGAATGTGTCACCGTCATGTACGGAATAGCTTTATATTAATGATTTGCCAATTCTACAAACACAAATAGTGCTGCTAACACTCACCGTTCGCTTTGGCTGCTTTTTGAACTTCCCATTAATTGATTAGGGCACCTAATAAGCTCCTGAAGTCATTATTTTAACTAAATTAATATAGAAATGAGAGCTAGGAAACTTGCAGGATTTTTAGTAAATAAAAAATACAATTTATCTAACTCCATCGGCGTCTTAGGGTAACCAACTTTGAATTGTTAGGTTCCAAAAAATCGAATGTGTCACCGTCATGTACGGAATAGCTTTATATTAATGATTTGCCAATTCTACAAACACAAATAGTGCTGCTAAAACTCACCGTTCGCTTTGGCCTCTTTTTGAGCTTCCCATTAATTGATTATGGCACCTAATAAGCTCCTGAAGCCATTATTTTAACTAAATTAATATAGAAATGAGAGCTAGGAAACTTGCAGGATTTTTAGTAAATAAAAAATACAATTTATCTAACTCCATCGGCGTCTTAGGGTAACCAACTTTGAATTGTTAGGTTCCAAAAAATCGAATGTGTCACCGTCATGTACGGAATAGCTTTATATTAATGATTTGCCAATTCTACAAACACAAATAGTGCTGCTAAAACTCACCGTTCGCTTTGGCCTCTTTTTAAGCTTCCCATTAATTGATTATGGCACCTAATAAGCTCCTGAAGCCATTATTTTAACTAAATTAATATAGAAATGAGAGCTAGGAAACTTGCAGGATTTTTAGTAAATAAAAAATACAATTTATCTAACTCCATCGGCGTCTTAGGGTAACCAACTTTGAATTGTTAGGTTCCAAAAAATCGAATGTGTCACCGTCATGTACGGAATAGCTTTATATTAATGATTTGCCAATTCTACTAACACAAATAGTGCTGCTAACACTCACCGTTTGCTTTGGCTGCTTTTTGAGCTTCCCATTAATTGATTATGGCACCTAATAAGCTCCTGAAGCTATTATTTTAACTAAATTAATATAGAAATGAGAGCTAGGCAACTTGCAGGATTTTTAGTAAATAAAAAATACAATTTATCTAACTCTATCGGCGTCTTAGGGTAACCAACTTTGAATTGTTAGGTCCCAAAAAATCGAATGTGTGACCGTAATGTAGGGAATAGCTTTATATTAGTGATTTGCCAATTCTACTAACACAAA
This sequence comes from Agriotes lineatus, assembly GCA_940337035.1. Classification (NCBI taxonomy): domain Eukaryota; kingdom Metazoa; phylum Arthropoda; class Insecta; order Coleoptera; family Elateridae; genus Agriotes; species Agriotes lineatus. The sequence goes on along the minus strand of CALNHX010007501.1, from coordinate 53,880 downwards.
TAGTGCTGCTAACACTCACCGTTTGCTTTGGCTGCTTTTTGAGCTTCCCATTAATTGATTATGGCACCTAATAAGCTCCTGAAGCCATTATTTTAACTAAATTAATATAGAAATGAGAGCTAGGCAACTTGCAGGATTTTTAGTAAATAAAAAGTACAATTTATCTAACTCCATCGGCGTCTTAGGGTAACCAACTTTGAATTGTTAGGTCCCAAAAAATCGAATGTGTGACCGTAATGTATGGAATAGCTTTATATTAATGATTTGCCAATTCTACTAACACAAATAGTGCTGCTAACACTCACCGTTTGCTTTGGCTGCTTTTTGAGCTTCCCATTAATTGATTATGGCACCTAATAAGCTCCTGAAGCTATTATTTTAACTAAATTAATATAGAAATGAGAGCTAAGAAACTTGCAGGATTTTTAGTAAATAAAAAATACAATTTATCTAACTCCATCGGCGTCTTAGGGTAACCAACTTTGAATTGTCAGGTTCCAAAAAATCGAATGTGTCACCGTCATGTACGGAATAGCTTTATATTAATGATTTGCCAATTCTACAAACACAAATAGTGCTGCTAACACTCACCGTTCGCTTTGGCTGCTTTTTGAGCTTCCCATTAATTGATTATGGCACCTAATAAGCTCCTGAAGCCATTATTTTAACTAAATTAATATAGAAATGAGAGCTAGGAAACTTGCAGGATTTTTAGTAAAGAAAAAATACAATTTATCTAACTCCATCGGCGTCTTAGGGTAACCAACTTTGAATTGTTAGGTTCCAAAAAATCGAATGTGTCACCGTCATGTACGGAATAGCTTAATATTAATGATTTGCCAATTCTACAAACACAAATAGTGCTGCTAACACTCACCGTTCGCTTTGGCTGCTTTTTGAGCTTCCCATTAATTGATTATGGCACCTAATAAGCTCCTGAAGCCATTATTTTAACTAAATTAATATATAAATGAGAGCTAGGCAACTTGCAGGATTTTTAGTAAATAAAAAATACAATTTATCTAACTCCATCGGCGTCATAGGGTAACCAACTTTGAATTGTTAGGTCTCAAAAAATCGAATGTGTGACCGTAATGTATGGAATAGCTTTATATTAATGATTTGCCAATTCTACTAACACAAATAGTGCTGCTAACACGAACCGTTTGCTTTGGCTGCTTTTTGAGCTTCCCATTAATTGATTATGGCACCTAATAAGCTCCTGAAGCCATTATTTTAACTAAATTAATATAGAAATGAGAGCTAGGCAACTTGCAGGATTATTAGTAAATAAAAAATAAAATTTATCTAACTCCATCGGCGTCTTACGGTAACCAACTTTGAATTGTTAGGTCCCAAAAAATCGAATGTGTGACCGTAATGTAGGGAATAGCTTTATATTAGTGATTTGCCAATTCTACTAACACAAATAGTGCTGCTAACACTCACCGTTTGCTTTGGCTGCTTTTTGAGTTTCCCATTAATTGATTATGGCACCTAATAAGCTCCTGAAGCTATTATTTTAACTAAATTAATATAGAAATGAGAGCTAGGCAACTTGCAGGATTTTTAGTAAATAAAAAATACAATTTATCTAACTCCATCGGCGTCTTAGGGTAACCAACTTTGAATTGTTAGGTCCCAAAAAATCGAATGTGTGACCGTAATGTAGGGAATAGCTTTATATTAGTGATTTGCCAATTCTACTAACACAAATAGTGCTGCTAACACTCACCGTTTGCTTTGGCTGCTTTTTGAGTTTCCCATTAATTGATTATGGCACCTAATAAGCTCCTGAAGCTATTATTTTAACTAAATTAATATAGAAATGAGAGCTAGGCAACTTGCAGGATTTTTAGTAAATAAAAAATAAAATTTATCTAACTCCATCGGCGTCTTACGGTAACCAACTTTGAATTGTTAGGTCCCAAAAAATCGAATGTGTGACCGTAATGTAGGGAATAGCTTTATATTAGTGATTTGCCAATTCTACTAACACAAATAGTGCTGCTAACACTCACCGTTTGCTTTGGCTGCTTTTTGAGTTTCCCATTAATTGATTATGGCACCTAATAAGCTCCTGAAGCTATTATTTTAACTAAATTAATATAGAAATGAGAGCTAAGAAACTTGCAGGATTTTTAGTAAATAAAAAATACAATTTATCTAACTCCATCGGCGTCTTAGGGTAACCAACTTTGAATTGTCAGGTTCCAAAAAATCGAATGTGTCACCGTCATGTACGGAATAGCTTTATATTAATGATTTGCCAATTCTACAAACACAAATAGTGCTGCTAACACTCACCGTTCGCTTTGGCTGCTTTTTGAGCTTCCCATTAATTGATTATGGCACCTAATAAGCTCCTGCAGCCATTATTTTAACTAAATTAATATAGAAATGAGAGCTAGGAAACTTGCAGGATTTTTAGTAAATAAAAAATACAATTTATCTAACTCCATCGGCGTCTTAGGGTAACCAACTTTGAATTGTTAGGTTCCAAAAAATCGAATGTGTCACCGTCATGTACGGAATAGCTTAATATTAATGATTTGCCAATTCTACAAACACAAATAGTGCTGCTAACACTCACCGTTCGCTTTGGCTGCTTTTTGAGCTTCCCATTAATTGATTATGGCACCTAATAAGCTCCTGAAGCCATTATTTTAACTAAATTAATATATAAATGAGAGCTAGGCAACTTGCAGGATTTTTAGTAAATAAAAAATACAATTTATCTAACTCCATCGGCGTCATAGGGTAACCAACTTTGAATTGTTAGGTCTCAAAAAATCGAATGTGTGACCGTAATGTATGGAATAGCTTTATATTAATGATTTGCCAATTCTACTAACACAAATAGTGCTGCTAACACGAACCGTTTGCTTTGGCTGCTTTTTGAGCTTCCCATTAATTGATTATGGCACCTAATAAGCTCCTGAAGCCATTATTTTAACTAAATTAATATAGAAATGAGAGCTAGGCAACTTGCAGGATTATTAGTAAATAAAAAATAAAATTTATCTAACTCCATCGGCGTCTTACGGTAACCAACTTTGAATTGTTAGGTCCCAAAAAATCGAATGTGTGACCGTAATGTAGGGAATAGCTTTATATTAGTGATTTGCCAATTCTACTAACACAAATAGTGCTGCTAACACTCACCGTTTGCTTTGGCTGCTTTTTGAGTTTCCCATTAATTGATTATGGCACCTAATAAGCTCCTGAAGCTATTATTTTAACTAAATTAATATAGAAATGAGAGCTAGGCAACTTGCAGGATTTTTAGTAAATAAAAAATACAATTTATCTAACTCCATCGGCGTCTTAGGGTAACCAACTTTGAATTGTTAGGTCCCAAAAAATCGAATGTGTGACCGTAATGTAGGGAATAGCTTTATATTAGTGATTTGCCAATTCTACTAACACAAATAGTGCTGCTAACACTCACCGTTTGCTTTGGCTGCTTTTTGAGCTTCCCATTAATTGATTATGGCACCTAATAATCTCCTGAAGCCATTATTTTAACTAAATTAATATAGAAATGAGAGCTAGGAAACTTGCAGGATTTTTAGTAAATAAAAAATACAATTTATCTAACTCCATCAGCGTCTTAGGATAACCAACTTTGAATTGTCAGGTTCCAAAAAATCGAATGTGTCACCGTCATGTACGGAATAGCTTTATATTAATGATTTGCCAATTCTACAAACACAAATAGTGCTGCTAACACTCACCGTTCGCTTTGGCTGCTTTTTGAGCGTCCCATTAATTGATTATGGCACCTAATAAGCTCCTGAAGCCATTATTTTAACTAAATTAATATAGAAATGAGAGCTAGAAAACTTGCAGGATTTTTAGTAAATAAAAAATACAATTTATCTAACTCCATCGGCGTCATAGGGTAACCAACTTTGAATTGTTAGGTCTCAAAAAATCGAATGTGTGACCGTAATGTATGGAATAGCTTTATATTAATGATTTGCCAATTCTACTAACACAAATAGTGCTGCTAACACGAACCGTTTGCTTTGGCTGCTTTTTGAGCTTCCCATTAATTGATTATGGCACCTAATAAGCTCCTGAAGCCATTATTTTAACTAAATTAATATAGAAATGAGAGCTAGGCAACTTGCAGGATTATTAGTAAATAAAAAATAAAATTTATCTAACTCCATCGGCGTCTTACGGTAACCAACTTTGAATTGTTAGGTCCCAAAAAATCGAATGTGTGACCGTAATGTAGGGAATAGCTTTATATTAGTGATTTGCCAATTCTACTAACACAAATAGTGCTGCTAACAGTCACCGTTTGCTTTGGCTGCTTTTTGAGCCTCCCATTAATTGATTATGGCACCTAATAAGCTCCTGAAGCTATTATTTTAACTAAATTAATATAGAAATGAGAGCTAGGCAACTTGCAGGATTTTTAGTAAATAAAAAATACAATTTATCTAACTCCATCGGCGTCTTAGGGTAACCAACTTTGAATTGTTAGGTCCCAAAAAATCGAATGTGTGACCGTAATGTAGGGAATAGCTTTATATTAGTGATTTGCCAATTCTACTAACACAAATAGTGCTGCTAACACTCACCGTTTGCTTTGGCTGCTTTTTGAGCTTCCCATTAATTGATTATGGCACCTAATAATCTCCTGAAGCCATTATTTTAACTAAATTAATATAGAAATGAGAGCTAGGAAACTTGCAGGATTTTTAGTAAATAAAAAATACAATTTATCTAACTCTATCGGCGTCTTAGGGTAACCAACTTTGAATTGTTAGGTCCCAAAAAATCGAATGTGTGACCGTAATGTAGGGAATAGCTTTATATTAGTGATTTGCCAATTCTACTAACACAAATAGTGCTGCTAACACTCACCGTTTGCTTTGGCTGCTTTTTGAGCTTCCCATTAATTGATTATGGCACCTAATAAGCTCCTGAAGCCATTATTTTAACTAAATTAATATAGAAATGAGAGCTAGGCAACTTGCAGGATTTTTAGTAAATAAAAAGTACAATTTATCTAACTCCATCGGCGTCTTAGGGTAACCAACTTTGAATTGTTAGGTCCCAAAAAATCGAATGTGTGACCGTAATGTATGGAATAGCTTTATATTAATGATTTGCCAATTCTACTAACACAAATAGTGCTGCTAACACTCACCGTTTGCTTTGGCTGCTTTTTGAGCTTCCCATTAATTGATTATGGCACCTAATAAGCTCCTGAAGCTATTATTTTAACTAAATTAATATAGAAATGAGAGCTAAGAAACTTGCAGGATTTTTAGTAAATAAAAAATACAATTTATCTAACTCCATCGGCGTCTTAGGGTAACCAACTTTGAATTGTCAGGTTCCAAAAAATCGAATGTGTCACCGTCATGTACGGAATAGCTTTATATTAATGATTTGCCAATTCTACAAACACAAATAGTGCTGCTAACACTCACCGTTCGCTTTGGCTGCTTTTTGAGCTTCCCATTAATTGATTATGGCACCTAATAAGCTCCTGAAGCCATTATTTTAACTAAATTAATATAGAAATGAGAGCTAGGAAACTTGCAGGATTTTTAGTAAAGAAAAAATACAATTTATCTAACTCCATCGGCGTCTTAGGGTAACCAACTTTGAATTGTTAGGTTCCAAAAAATCGAATGTGTCACCGTCATGTACGGAATAGCTTTATATTAATGATTTGCCAATTCTACAAACACAAATAGTGCTGCTAACACTCACCGTTCGCTTTGGCTGCTTTTTGAGCTTCCCATTAATTGATTATGGCACCTAATAAGCTCCTGCAGCCATTATTTTAACTAAATTAATATAGAAATGAGAGCTAGGAAACTTGCAGGATTTTTAGTAAATAAAAAATACAATTTATCTAACTCCATCGGCGTCTTAGGGTAACCAACTTTGAATTGTCAGGTTCCAAAAAATCGAATGTGTCACCGTCATGTACGGAATAGCTTTATATTAATGATTTGCCAATTCTACAAACACAAATAGTGCTGCTAACACTCACCGTTCGCTTTGGCTGCTTTTTGAGCTTCCCATTAATTGATTATGGCACCTAATAAGCTCCTGAAGCCATTATTTTAACTAAATTAATATAGAAATGAGAGCTAGGAAACTTGCAGGATTTTTAGTAAAGAAAAAATACAATTTATCTAACTCCATCGGCGTCTTAGGGTAACCAACTTTGAATTGTTAGGTTCCAAAAAATCGAATGTGTCACCGTCATGTACGGAATAGCTTTATATTAATGATTTGCCAATTCTACAAACACAAATAGTGCTGCTAACACTCACCGTTCGCTTTGGCTGCTTTTTGAGCTTCCCATTAATTGATTATGGCACCTAATAAGCTCCTGCAGCCATTATTTTAACTAAATTAATATAGAAATGAGAGCTAGGAAACTTGCAGGATTTTTAGTAAATAAAAAATACAATTTATCTAACTCCATCGGCGTCTTAGGGTAACCAACTTTGAATTGTTAGGTTCCAAAAAATCGAATGTGTCACCGTCATGTACGGAATAGCTTAATATTAATGATTTGCCAATTCTACAAACACAAATAGTGCTGCTAACACTCACCGTTCGCTTTGGCTGCTTTTTGAGTTTCCCATTAATTGATTATGGCACCTAATAAGCTCCTGAAGCTATTATTTTAACTAAATTAATATAGAAATGAGAGCTAGGCAACTTGCAGGATTTTTAGTAAATAAAAAATACAATTTATCTAACTCCATCGGCGTCTTAGGGTAACCAACTTTGAATTGTTAGGTCCCAAAAAATCGAATGTGTGACCGTAATGTAGGGAATAGCTTTATATTAGTGATTTGCCAATTCTACTAACACAAATAGTGCTGCTAACACTCACCGTTTGCTTTGGCTGCTTTTTGAGCTTCCCATTAATTGATTATGGCACCTAATAATCTCCTGAAGCCATTATTTTAACTAAATTAATATAGAAATGAGAGCTAGGAAACTTGCAGGATTTTTAGTAAATAAAAAATACAATTTATCTAACTCCATCAGCGTCTTAGGGTAACCAACTTTGAATTGTCAGGTTCCAAAAAATCGAATGTGTCACCGTCATGTACGGAATAGCTTTATATTAATGATTTGCCAATTCTACAAACACAAATAGTGCTGCTAACACTCACCGTTCGCTTTGGCTGCTTTTTGAGCGTCCCATTAATTGATTATGGCACCTAATAAGCTCCTGAAGCCATTATTTTAACTAAATTAATATAGAAATGAGAGCTAGAAAACTTGCAGGATTTTTAGTAAATAAAAAATACAATTTATCTAACTCCATCGGCGTCATAGGGTAACCAACTTTGAATTGTTAGGTCTCAAAAAATCGAATGTGTGACCGTAATGTATGGAATAGCTTTATATTAATGATTTGCCAATTCTACTAACACAAATAGTGCTGCTAACACGAACCGTTTGCTTTGGCTGCTTTTTGAGCTTCCCATTAATTGATTATGGCACCTAATAAGCTCCTGAAGCCATTATTTTAACTAAATTAATATAGAAATGAGAGCTAGGCAACTTGCAGGATTATTAGTAAATAAAAAATAAAATTTATCTAACTCCATCGGCGTCTTACGGTAACCAACTTTGAATTGTTAGGTCCCAAAAAATCGAATGTGTGACCGTAATGTAGGGAATAGCTTTATATTAGTGATTTGCCAATTCTACTAACACAAATAGTGCTGCTAACAGTCACCGTTTGCTTTGGCTGCTTTTTGAGCCTCCCATTAATTGATTATGGCACCTAATAAGCTCCTGAAGCTATTATTTTAACTAAATTAATATAGAAATGAGAGCTAGGCAACTTGCAGGATTTTTAGTAAATAAAAAATACAATTTATCTAACTCCATCGGCGTCTTAGGGTAACCAACTTTGAATTGTTAGGTCCCAAAAAATCGAATGTGTGACCGTAATGTAGGGAATAGCTTTATATTAGTGATTTGCCAATTCTACTAACACAAATAGTGCTGCTAACACGAACCGTTTGCTTTGGCAGCTTTTTGAGCTTCCCATTAATTGATTATGGCACCTAATAAGCTCCTGAAGCTATTATTTTAACTAAATTAATATAGAAATGAGAGCTAGGCAACTTGCAGGATTTTTAGTAAATAAAAAATACAATTTATCTAACTCCATCGGCGTCTTAGGGTAACCAACTTTGAATTGTTAGGTCCCAAAAAATCGAATGTGTGACCGTAATGTAGGGAATAGCTTTATATTAGTGATTTGCCAATTCTACTAACACAAATAGTGCTGCTAACACTCACCGTTTGCTTTGGCTGCTTTTTGAGCTTCCCATTAATTGATTATGGCACCTAATAATCTCCTGAAGCCATTATTTTAACTAAATTAATATAGAAATGAGAGCTAGGAAACTTGCAGGATTTTTAGTAAATAAAAAATACAATTTATCTAACTCCATCAGCGTCTTAGGGTAACCAACTTTGAATTGTCAGGTTCCAAAAAATCGAATGTGTCACCGTCATGTACGGAATAGCTTTATATTAATGATTTGCCAATTCTACAAACACAAATAGTGCTGCTAACACTCACCGTTCGCTTTGGCTGCTTTTTGAGCGTCCCATTAATTGATTATGGCACCTAATAAGCTCCTGAAGCCATTATTTTAACTAAATTAATATAGAAATGAGAGCTAGAAAACTTGCAGGATTTTTAGTAAATAAAAAATACAATTTATCTAACTCCATCGGGGTCTTAGGGTAACCAACTTTGAATTGTTAGGTTCTAAAAAATCGAATGTGTCACCGTCATGTACGGAATAGCTTTATATTAATGATTTGCCAATTCTACAAACACAAATAGTGCTGCTAACACTCACCGTTCGCTTTGGCTGCTTTTTGAACTTCCCATTAATTGATTAGGGCACCTAATAAGCTCCTGAAGTCATTATTTTAACTAAATTAATATAGAAATGAGAGCTATTAAACTTGCAGGATTTTTAGTAAATAAAAAATACAATTTATCTAACTCCATCGGCGTCTTAGGGTAACCAACTTTGAATTGTTAGGTTCCAAAGAATCGAATGTGTCACCGTCATGTACGGAATAGCTTTATATTAATGATTTGCCAATTCTACAAACACAAATAGTGCTGCTAAAACTCACCGTTCGCTTTGGCCTCTTTTTGAGCTTCCCATTAATTGATTATGGCACCTAATAAGCTCCTGAAGCCATTATTTTAACTAAATTAATATAGAAATGAGAGCTAAGAAACTTGCAGGATTTTTAGTAAAAAAAAAATACAATTTATCTAACTCCATCGGCGTCTTAGGGTAACCAACTTTGAATTGTTAGGTTCCAAAAAATCGAATGTGTCACCGTCATGTACGGAATAGCTTTATATTAATGATTTGCCAATTCTACAAACACAAATAGTGCTGCTAAAACTCACCGTTCGCTTTGGCCTCTTTTTGAGCTTCCCATTAATTGATTATGGCACCTAATAAGCTCCTGAAGCCATTATTTTAACTAAATTAATATAGAAATGAGAGCTAGGAAACTTGCAGGATTTTTAGTAAATAAAAAATACAATTTATCTAACTCCATCGGCGTCTTAGGGTAACCAACTTTGAATTGTTAGGTTCCAAAAAATCGAATGTGTCACCGTCATGTACGGAATAGCTTTATATTAATGATTTGCCAATTCTACAAACACAAATAGTGCTGCTAACACTCACCGTTCGCTTTGGATGCTTTTTGAGCTTTCCATTAATTGATTATGGCACCTAATAAGCTCCTGAAGCCATTATTTTAACTAAATTAATATAGAAATGAGAGCTAAGAAACTTGCAGGATTTTTAGTAAATAAAAAATACAATTTATCTAACTCCATCGGCGTCATAGGGTAACCAACTTTGAATTGTTAGGTTCCAAAAAATCGAATGTGTCACCGTCATGTACGGAATAGCTTTATATTAATGATTTGCCAATTCTACAAACACAAATTGTGCTGCTAACACTCACCGTTCGCTTTGGATGCTTTTTGAGCTTTCCATTAATTGATTATGGCACCTAATAAGCTCCTGAAGCCATTATTTTAACTAAATTAATATAGAAATGAGAGCTAGGAAACTTGCAGGATTTTTAGTAAATAAAAAATACAATTTATCTAACTACATCGGCGTCTTAGGGTAACCAACTTTGAATTGTTAGGTCCCAAAAAATCGAATGTGTGACCGTAATGTAGGGAATAGCTTTATATTAATGATTTGCCAATTCTACTAACACAAATAGTGCTGCTAACACTCACCGTTTGCTTTGGCTGCTTTTTGAGCTTCCCATTAATTGATTATGGCACCTAATAAGCTCCTGAAGCCATTATTTTAACTAAATTAATATAGAAATGAGAGCTAGGAAACTTGCAAGATTTTTAGTAAATAAAAAATACAATTTATCTAACTCCATCGGCTTCTTAGGGTAACCAACTTTGGATTGTTAGGTCCCAAAAAATCGAATGTGTGACCGTAATGTATGGAATAGCTTTATATTAATGATTTGCCAATTCTACTAACACAAATAGTGCTGCTAACACTCACCGTTTGCTTTGGCTACTTTTTGAGCTTCCCATTAATTGATTATGGCACCTAATAAGCTCCTGAAGCCATTATTTTAACTAAATTAATATAGAAATGAGAGCTAGGAAACTTGCAAGATTTTTAGTAAATAAAAAATACAATTTATCTAACTCCATCGGCGTCATAGGGTAACCAACTTTGAATTGTTAGGTCCCAAAAAATCGAATGTGTGTCCGTAATGTATGGAATAGCTTTATATTAATGATTTGCCAATTCTACTAACACAAATAGTGCTACTAACACTCACCGTTTGCTTTGGCTGCTTTTTGAGCTTCCCATTAATTGATTATGGCACCTAATAAGCTCCTGAAGCCATTATTTTAACTAAATCAATATAGAAATGAGAGCTAGGAAACTTGCAGGATTTTTAGTAAATAAAAAATACAATTTATCTAACTCCATCGGCGTCTTAGGGTAACCAACTTTGAATTGTCAGGTTCCAAAAAATCGAATGTGTCACCGTCATGTACGGAATAGCTTTATATTAATGATTTGCCAATTCTACAAACACAAATAGTGCTGCTAACACTCACCGTTCGCTTTGGCTGCTTTTTGAGCTTCCCATTAATTGATTATGGCACCTAATAAGCTCCTGAAGCCATTATTTTAACTAAATTAATATAGAAATGAGAGCTAGGAAACTTGCAGGATTTTTAGTAAATAAAAAATACAATTTATCTAACTCCATCGGCGTCTTAGGGTAACCAACTTTGAATTGTTAGGTTCCAAAACATCGAATGTGTCACCGTCATGTACGGAATAGCTTTATATTAATGATTTGCCAATTCTACAAACACAAATAGTGCTGCTAACACTCACCGTTCGCTTTGGCTGCTTTTTGAGCTTCCCATTAATTGATTATGGCACCTAATAAGCTCCTGCAGCCATTATTTTAACTAAATTAATATAGAAATGAGAGCTAGGAAACTTGCAGGATTTTTAGTAAATAAAAAATACAATTTATCTAACTCCATCGGCGTCTTAGGGTAACCAACTTTGAATTGTTAGGTTCCAAAAAATCGAATGTGTCACCGTCATGTACGGAATAGCTTAATATTAATGATTTTCCAATTCTACAAACACAAATAGTGCTGCTAACACTCACCGTTCGCTTTGGCTGCTTTTTGAGCTTCCCATTAATTGATTATGGCACCTAATAAGCTCCTGAAGCCATTATTTTAACTAAATTAATATATAAATGAGAGCTAGGAAACTTGCAGGATTTTTAGTAAAAAAAAATACAATTTATCTAACTCCATCGGCGTCTTAGGGTAACCAACTTTGAATTGTTAGGTTCCAAAAAATCGAATGTGTCACCGTCATGTACGGAATAGCTTTATATTAATGATTTGCCAATTCTACAAACACAAATAGTGCTGCTAAAACTCACCGTTCGCTTTGGCTGCTTTTTGAGCTTGCTATTTATTGATTATGGCACCTAATAAGCTCCTGAATCCATTATTTTAACTAAATTAATATAGAAATGAGAGCTAGGCAACTTGCAGGATTTTTAGTAAATAAAAAATACAATTTATCTAACTCCATCGGCTTCTTAGGGTAACCAACTTTGGATTGTTAGGTCCCAAAAAATCGAATGTGTGACCGTAATGTATGGAATTGCTTTATATTAATGATTTGCCAATTCTACTAACACAAATAGTGCTGCTAACACTCACCGTTTGCTTTGGCTACTTTTTGAGCTTCCCATTAATTGATTATGGCACCTAATAAGCTCCTGAAGCCATTATTTTAACTAAATTAATATAGAAATGAGAGCTAGGAAACTTGCAAGATTTTTAGTAAATAAAAAATACAATTTATCTAACTCCATCGGCGTCTTAGGGTAACCAACTTTGAATTGTTAGGTCCCAAAAAATCGAATGTGTGACCGTAATGTAGGGAATAGCTTTATATTAGTGATTTGCCAATTCTACTAACACAAATAGTGCTGCTAACACTCACCGTTTGCTTTGGCTGCTTTTTGAGCTTCCCATTAATTGATTATGGCACCTAATAATCTCCTGAAGCCATTATTTTAACTAAATTAATATAGAAATGAGAGCTAGGAAACTTGCAGGATTTTTAGTAAATAAAAAATACAATTTATCTAACTCCATCAGCGTCTTAGGGTAACCAACTTTGAATTGTCAGGTTCCAAAAAATCGAATGTGTCACCGTCATGTACGGAATAGCTTTATATTAATGATTTGCCAATTCTACAAACACAAATAGTGCTGCTAACACTCACCGTTCGCTTTGGCTGCTTTTTGAGCGTCCCATTAATTGATTATGGCACCTAATAAGCTCCTGAAGCCATTATTTTAACTAAATTAATATAGAAATGAGAGCTAGAAAACTTGCAGGATTTTTAGTAAATAAAAAATACAATTTATCTAACTCCATCGGGGTCTTAGGGTAACCAACTTTGAATTGTCAGGTTCCAAAAAATCGAATGTGTCACCGTCATGTACGGAATAGCTTTATATTAATGATTTGCCAATTCTACAAACACAAATAGTGCTGCTAACACTCACCGTTCGCTTTGGCTGCTTTTTGAGCTTCCCATTAATTGATTATGGCACCTAATAAGCTCCTGAAGCCATTATTTTAACTAAATTAATATAGAAATGAGAGCTAGGAAACTTGCAGGATTTTTAGTAAATAAAAAATACAATTTATCTAACTCCATCGGCGTCTTAGGGTAACCAACTTTGAATTGTTAGGTTCCAAAAAATCGAATGTGTCACCGTCATGTACGGAATAGCTTTATATTAATGATTTGCCAATTCTACAAACACAAATAGTGCTGCTAACACTCACCGTTCGCTTTGGCTGCTTTTTGAGCTTCCCATTAATTGATTATGGCACCTAATAAGCTCCTGCAGCCATTATTTTAACTAAATTAATATAGAAATGAGAGCTAGGAAACTTGCAGGATTTTTAGTAAATAAAAAATACAATTTATCTAACTCCATCGGCGTCTTAGGGTAACCAACTTTGAATTGTTAGGTTCCAAAAAATCGAATGTGTCACCGTCATGTACGGAATAGCTTAATATTAATGATTTTCCAATTCTACAAACACAAATAGTGCTGCTAACACTCACCGTTCGCTTTGGCTGCTTTTTGAGCTTCCCATTAATTGATTATGGCACCTAATAAGCTCCTGAAGCCATTATTTTAACTAAATTAATATATAAATGAGAGCTAGGAAACTTGCAGGATTTTTAGTAAAAAAAAATACAATTTATCTAACTCCATCGGCGTCTTAGGGTAACCAACTTTGAATTGTTAGGTTCCAAAAAATCGAATGTGTCACCGTCATGTACGGAATAGCTTTATATTAATGATTTGCCAATTCTACAAACACAAATAGTGCTGCTAAAACTCACCGTTCGCTTTGGCTGCTTTTTGAGCTTGCTATTTATTGATTATGGCACCTAATAAGCTCCTGAATCCATTATTTTAACTAAATTAATATAGAAATGAGAGCTAGGCAACTTGCAGGATTTTTAGTAAATAAAAAATACAATTTATCTAACTCCATCGGCTTCTTAGGGTAACCAACTTTGGATTGTTAGGTCCCAAAAAATCGAATGTGTGACCGTAATGTATGGAATTGCTTTATATTAATGATTTGCCAATTCTACTAACACAAATAGTGCTGCTAACACTCACCGTTTGCTTTGGCTACTTTTTGAGCTTCCCATTAATTGATTATGGCACCTAATAAGCTCCTGAAGCCATTATTTTAACTAAATTAATATAGAAATGAGAGCTAGGAAACTTGCAAGATTTTTAGTAAATAAAAAATACAATTTATCTAACTCCATCGGCGTCTTAGGGTAACCAACTTTGAATTGTTAGGTCCCAAAAAATCGAATGTGTGACCGTAATGTAGGGAATAGCTTTATATTAGTGATTTGCCAATTCTACTAACACAAATAGTGCTGCTAACACTCACCGTTTGCTTTGGCTGCTTTTTGAGCTTCCCATTAATTGATTATGGCACCTAATAATCTCCTGAAGCCATTATTTTAACTAAATTAATATAGAAATGAGAGCTAGGAAACTTGCAGGATTTTTAGTAAATAAAAAATACAATTTATCTAACTCCATCAGCGTCTTAGGGTAACCAACTTTGAATTGTCAGGTTCCAAAAAATCGAATGTGTCACCGTCATGTACGGAATAGCTTTATATTAATGATTTGCCAATTCTACAAACACAAATAGTGCTGCTAACACTCACCGTTCGCTTTGGCTGCTTTTTGAGCGTCCCATTAATTGATTATGGCACCTAATAAGCTCCTGAAGCCATTATTTTAACTAAATTAATATAGAAATGAGAGCTAGAAAACTTGCAGGATTTTTAGTAAATAAAAAATACAATTTATCTAACTCCATCGGGGTCTTAGGGTAACCAACTTTGAATTGTTAGGTTCTAAAAAATCGAATGTGTCACCGTCATGTACGGAATAGCATTATATTAATGATTTGCCAATTCTACAAACACAAATAGTGCTGCTAACACTCACCGTTCGCTTTGGCTGCTTTTTGAACTTCCCATTAATTGATTAGGGCACCTAATAAGCTCCTGAAGTCATTATTTTAACTAAATTAATATAGAAATGAGAGCTATTAAACTTGCAGGATTTTTAGTAAATAAAAAATACAATTTATCTAACTCCATCGGCGTCTTAGGGTAACCAACTTTGAATTGTTAGGTTCCAAAAAATCGAATGTGTCACCGTCATGTACGGAATAGCTTTATATTAATGATTTGCCAATTCTACAAACACAAAGTGCTGCTAAAACTCACCGTTCGCTTTGGCCTCTTTTTGAGCTTCCCATTAATTGATTATGGCACCTAATAAGCTCCTGAAGCCATTATTTTAACTAAATTAATATAGAAATGAGAGCTAAGAAACTTGCAGGATTTTTAGTAAATAAAAAATACAATTTATCTAACTCCATCGGCGTCTTAGGGTAACCAACTTTGAATTGTTAGGTTCCAAAAAATCGAATGTGTCACCGTCATGTACGGAATAGCTTTATATTAATGATTTGCCAATTCTACAAACACAAATAGTGCTGCTAAAACTCACCGTTCGCTTTGGCCTCTTTTTGAGCTTCCCATTAATTGATTATGGCACCTAATAAGCTCCTGAAGCCATTATTTTAACTAAATTAATATAGAAATGAGAGCTAGGAAACTTGCAGGATTTTTAGTAAATAAAAAATACAATTTATCTAACTCCATCGGCGTCTTAGGGTAACCAACTTTGAATTGTTAGGTTCCAAAAAATCGAATGTGTCACCGTCATGTACGGAATAGCTTTATATTAATGATTTGCCAATTCTACAAACACAAATAGTGCTGCTAACACTCACCGTTCGCTTTGGATGCTTTTTGAGCTTTCCATTAATTGATTATGGCACCTAATAAGCTCCTGAAGCCATTATTTTAACTAAATTAATATAGAAATGAGAGCTAAGAAACTTGCAGGATTTTTAGTAAATAAAAAATACAATTTATCTAACTCCATCGGCGTCATAGGGTAACCAACTTTGAATTGTTAGGTTCCAAAAAATCGAATGTGTCACCGTCATGTACGGAATAGCTTTATATTAATGATTTGCCAATTCTACAAACACAAATAGTGCTGCTAACACTCACCGTTCGCTTTGGATGCTTTTTGAGCTTTCCATTAATTGATTATGGCACCTAATAAGCTCCTGAAGCCATTATTTTAACTAAATTAATATAGAAATGAGAGCTAGGAAACTTGCAGGATTTTTAGTAAATAAAAAATACAATTTATCTAACTACATCGGCGTCTTAGGGTAACCAACTTTGAATTGTTAGGTCCCAAAAAATCGAATGTGTGACCGTAATGTAGGGAATAGCTTTATATTAATGATTTGCCAATTCTACTAACACAAATAGTGCTGCTAACACTCACCGTTTGCTTTGGCTGCTTTTTGAGCTTCCCATTAATTGATTATGGCACCTAATAAGCTCCTGAAGCCATTATTTTAACTAAATTAATATAGAAATGAGAGCTAGGAAACTTGCAAGATTTTTAGTAAATAAAAAATACAATTTATCTAACTCCATCGGCTTCTTAGGGTAACCAACTTTGGATTGTTAGGTCCCAAAAAATCGAATGTGTGTCCGTAATGTATGGAATAGCTTTATATTAATGATTTGCCAATTCTACTAACACAAATAGTGCTACTAACACTCACCGTTTGCTTTGGCTGCTTTTTGAGCTTCCCATTAATTGATTATGGCACCTAATAAGCTCCTGAAGCCATTATTTTAACTAAATTAATATAGAAATGAGAGCTAGGAAACTTGCAGGATTTTTAGTAAATAAAAAATACAATTTATCTAACTTCATCGGCGTCTTAGGGTAACCAACTTTGAATTGTTAGGTCCCAAAAAATCGAATGTGTGACCGTAATGTAGGGAATAGCTTTATATTAATGATTTGCCAATTCTACTAACACAAATAGTGCTGCTAACACTCACCGTTTGCTTTGGCTGCTTTTTGAGCTTCCCATTAATTGATTATGGCACCTAATAAGCTCCTGAAGCCATTATTTTAACTAAATTAATATAGAAATGAGAGCTAGGAAACTTGCAAGATTTTTAGTAAATAAAAAATACAATTTATCTAACTCCATCGGCGTCATAGGGTAACCAACTTTGAATTGTTAGGTCCCAAAAAATCGAATGTGTGTCCGTAATGTATGGAATAGCTTTATATTAATGATTTGCCAATTCTACTAACACAAATAGTGCTACTAACACTCACCGTTTGCTTTGGCTGCTTTTTGAGCTTCCCATTAATTGATTATGGCACCTAATAAGCTCCTGAAGCCATTATTTTAACTAAATCAATATAGAAATGAGAGCTAGGAAACTTGCAGGATTTTTAGTAAATAAAAAATACAATTTATCTAACTCCATCGGCGTCTTAGGGTAACCAACTTTGAATTGTCAGGTTCCAAAAAATCGAATGTGTCACCGTCATGTACGGAATAGCTTTATATTAATGATTTGCCAATTCTACAAACACAAATAGTGCTGCTAACACTCACCGTTCGCTTTGGCTGCTTTTTGAGCTTCCCATTAATTGATTATGGCACCTAATAAGCTCCTGAAGCCATTATTTTAACTAAATTAATATAGAAATGAGAGCTAGGAAACTTGCAGGATTTTTAGTAAATAAAAAATACAATTTATCTAACTCCATCGGCGTCTTAGGGTAACCAACTTTGAATTGTTAGGTTCCAAAAAATCGAATGTGTCACCGTCATGTACGGAATAGCTTTATATTAATGATTTGCCAATTCTACAAACACAAATAGTGCTGCTAACACTCACCGTTCGCTTTGGATGCTTTTTGAGCTTTCCATTAATTGATTATGGCACCTAATAAGCTCCTGAAGCCATTATTTTAACTAAATTAATATAGAAATGAGAGCTAAGAAACTTGCAGGATTTTTAGTAAATAAAAAATACAATTTATCTAACTCCATCGGCGTCATAGGGTAACCAACTTTGAATTGTTAGGTTCCAAAAAATCGAATGTGTCACCGTCATGTACGGAATAGCTTTATATTAATGATTTGCCAATTCTACAAACACAAATAGTGCTGCTAACACTCACCGTTCGCTTTGGATGCTTTTTGAGCTTTCCATTAATTGATTATGGCACCTAATAAGCTCCTGAAGCCATTATTTTAACTAAATTAATATAGAAATGAGAGCTAGGAAACTTGCAGGATTTTTAGTAAATAAAAAATACAATTTATCTAACTACATCGGCGTCTTAGGGTAACCAACTTTGAATTGTTAGGTCCCAAAAAATCGAATGTGTGACCGTAATGTAGGGAATAGCTTTATATTAATGATTTGCCAATTCTACTAACACAAATAGTGCTGCTAACACTCACCGTTTGCTTTGGCTGCTTTTTGAGCTTCCCATTAATTGATTATGGCACCTAATAAGCTCCTGAAGCCATTATTTTAACTAAATTAATATAGAAATGAGAGCTAGGAAACTTGCAAGATTTTTAGTAAATAAAAAATACAATTTATCTAACTCCATCGGCTTCTTAGGGTAACCAACTTTGGATTGTTAGGTCCCAAAAAATCGAATGTGTGTCCGTAATGTATGGAATAGCTTTATATTAATGATTTGCCAATTCTACTAACACAAATAGTGCTACTAACACTCACCGTTTGCTTTGGCTGCTTTTTGAGCTTCCCATTAATTGATTATGGCACCTAATAAGCTCCTGAAGCCATTATTTTAACTAAATTAATATAGAAATGAGAGCTAGGAAACTTGCAGGATTTTTAGTAAATAAAAAATACAATTTATCTAACTACATCGGCGTCTTAGGGTAACCAACTTTGAATTGTTAGGTCCCAAAAAATCGAATGTGTGACCGTAATGTAGGGAATAGCTTTATATTAATGATTTGCCAATTCTACTAACACAAATAGTGCTGCTAACACTCACCGTTTGCTTTGGCTGCTTTTTGAGCTTCCCATTAATTGATTATGGCACCTAATAAGCTCCTGAAGCCATTATTTTAACTAAATTAATATAGAAATGAGAGCTAGGAAACTTGCAAGATTTTTAGTAAATAAAAAATACAATTTATCTAACTCCATCGGCGTCATAGGGTAACCAACTTTGAATTGTTAGGTCCCAAAAAATCGAATGTGTGTCCGTAATGTATGGAATAGCTTTATATTAATGATTTGCCAATTCTACTAACACAAATAGTGCTACTAACACTCACCGTTTGCTTTGGCTGCTTTTTGAGCTTCCCATTAATTGATTATGGCACCTAATAAGCTCCTGAAGCCATTATTTTAACTAAATCAATATAGAAATGAGAGCTAGGAAACTTGCAGGATTTTTAGTAAATAAAAAATACAATTTATCTAACTCCATCGGCGTCTTAGGGTAACCAACTTTGAATTGTCAGGTTCCAAAAAATCGAATGTGTCACCGTCATGTACGGAATAGCTTTATATTAATGATTTGCCAATTCTACAAACACAAATAGTGCTGCTAACACTCACCGTTCGCTTTGGCTGCTTTTTGAGCTTCCCATTAATTGATTATGGCACCTAATAAGCTCCTGAAGCCATTATTTTAACTAAATTAATATAGAAATGAGAGCTAGGAAACTTGCAGGATTTTTAGTAAATAAAAAATACAATTTATCTAACTCCATCGGCGTCTTAGGGTAACCAACTTTGAATTGTTAGGTTCCAAAAAATCGAATGTGTCACCGTCATGTACGGAATAGCTTTATATTAATGATTTGCCAATTCTACAAACACAAATAGTGCTGCTAACACTCACCGTTCGCTTTGGCTGCTTTTTGAGCTTCCCATTAATTGATTATGGCACCTAATAAGCTCCTGCAGCCATTATTTTAACTAAATTAATATAGAAATGAGAGCTAGGAAACTTGCAGGATTTTTAGTAAATAAAAAATACAATTTATCTAACTCCATCGGCGTCTTAGGGTAACCAACTTTGAATTGTTAGGTTCCAAAAAATCGAATGTGTCACCGTCATGTACGGAATAGCTTAATATTAATGATTTTCCAATTCTACAAACACAAATAGTGCTGCTAACACTCACCGTTCGCTTTGGCTGCTTTTTGAGCTTCCCATTAATTGATTATGGCACCTAATAAGCTCCTGAAGCCATTATTTTAACTAAATTAATATATAAATGAGAGCTAGGAAACTTGCAGGATTTTTAGTAAAAAAAAATACAATTTATCTAACTCCATCGGCGTCTTAGGGTAACCAACTTTGAATTGTTAGGTTCCAAAAAATCGAATGTGTCACCGTCATGTACGGAATAGCTTTATATTAATGATTTGCCAATTCTACAAACACAAATAGTGCTGCTAAAACTCACCGTTCGCTTTGGCTGCTTTTTGAGCTTGCTATTTATTGATTATGGCACCTAATAAGCTCCTGAATCCATTATTTTAACTAAATTAATATAGAAATGAGAGCTAGGCAACTTGCAGGATTTTTAGTAAATAAAAAATACAATTTATCTAACTCCATCGGCTTCTTAGGGTAACCAACTTTGGATTGTTAGGTCCCAAAAAATCGAATGTGAGACCGTAATGTATGGAATTGCTTTATATTAATGATTTGCCAATTCTACTAACACAAATAGTGCTGCTAACACTCACCGTTTGCTTTGGCTACTTTTTGAGCTTCCCATTAATTGATTATGGCACCTAATAAGCTCCTGAAGCCATTATTTTAACTAAATTAATATAGAAATGAGAGCTAGGAAACTTGCAAGATTTTTAGTAAATAAAAAATACAATTTATCTAACTCCATCGGCGTCATAGGGTAACCAACTTTGAATTGTTAGGTCCCAAAAAATCGAATGTGTGACCGTACTGTATGGAATTGCTTTATATTAATGATTTGCCAATTCTACTAACACAAATAGTGCTACTAACACTCACCGTTTGCTTTGGCTGCTTTTTGAGCTTCCCATTAATTGATTATGGCACCTAATAAGCTCCTGAAGCCATTCTTTTAACTAAATTAATATAGAAATGAGAGCTAGGCAACTTGCAGGATTTTTAGTAAATAAAAAATACAATTTATCTAACTCCATCGGCGTCTTAGGGTAACCAACTTTGAATTGTTAGGTCTCAAAAAATCGAATGTGTCACCGTCATGTACGGAATAGCTTTATATTAATGATTTGCCAATTCTACAAACACAAATAGTGCTGTTAAAACTCACCGTTCGCTTTGGCTGCTTTTTGAGCTTCCCATTAATTGATTATGGCACCTAATAAGCTCCTGAAGCCATTATTTTAACTAAATTAATATAGAAATGAGAGCTAGGCAACTTGCAGGATTTTTAGTAAATAAAAAGTACAATTTATCTAACTCCATCGGCGTCTTAGGGTAACCAACTTTGAATTGTTAGGTCCCAAAAAATCGAATGTGTGACCGTAATGTATGGAATAGCTTTATATTAATGATTTGCCAATTCTACAAACACAAATAGTGCTGCTAAAACTCACCGTTCGCTTTGGCTGCTTTTTGAGCTTGCTATTTATTGATTATGGCACCTAATAAGCTCCTGAAGCCATTATTTTAACTAAATTAATATAGAAATGAGAGCTAGGCAACTTGCAGGATTTTTAGTAAATAAAAAATACAATTTATCTAACTCCATCGGCTTCTTAGGGTAACCAACTTTGGATTGTTAGGTCCCAAAAAATCGAATGTGTGACCGTAATGTATGGAATAGCTTTATATTAATGATTTGCCAATTCTACTAACACAAATAGTGCTGCTAACACTCACCGTTTGCTTTGGCTACTTTTTGAGCTTCCCATTAATTGATTATGGCACCTAATAAGCTCCTGAAGCCATTATTTTAACTAAATTAATATAGAAATGAGAGCTAGGAAACTTGCAAGATTTTTAGTAAATAAAAAATACAATTTATCTAACTCCATCGGCGTCATAGGGTAACCAACTTTGAATTGTTAGGTCCCAAAAAATCGAATGTGTGACCGTACTGTATGGAATTGCTTTATATTAATGATTTGCCAATTCTACTAACACAAATAGTGCTACTAACACTCACCGTTTGCTTTGGCTGCTTTTTGAGCTTCCCATTAATTGATTATGGCACCTAATAAGCTCCTGAAGCCATTCTTTTAACTAAATTAATATAGAAATGAGAGCTAGGCAACTTGCAGGATTTTTAGTAAATAAAAAATACAATTTATCTAACTCCATCGGCGTCTTAGGGTAACCAACTTTGAATTGTTAGGTCTCAAAAAATCGAATGTGTCACCGTCATGTACGGAATAGCTTTATATTAATGATTTGCCAATTCTACAAACACAAATAGTGCTGTTAAAACTCACCGTTCGCTTTGGCTGCTTTTTGAGCTTCCCATTAATTGATTATGGCACCTAATAAGCTCCTGAAGCCATTATTTTAACTAAATTAATATAGAAATGAGAGCTAGGCAACTTGCAGGATTTTTAGTAAATAAAAAGTACAATTTATCTAACTCCATCGGCGTCTTAGGGTAACCAACTTTGAATTGTTAGGTCCCAAAAAATCGAATGTGTGACCGTAATGTATGGAATAGCTTTATATTAATGATTTGCCAATTCTACTAACACAAATAGTGCTGCTAACACTCACCGTTTGCTTTGGCTGCTTTTTGAGCTTCCCATTAATTGATTATGGCACCTAATAAGCTCCTGAAGCTATTATTTTAACTAAATTAATATAGAAATGAGAGCTAAGAAACTTGCAGGATTTTTAGTAAATAAAAAATACAATTTATCTAACTCCATCGGCGTCTTAGGGTAACCAACTTTGAATTGTCAGGTTCCAAAAAATCGAATGTGTCACCGTCATGTACGGAATAGCTTTATATTAATGATTTGCCAATTCTACAAACACAAATAGTGCTGCTAACACTCACCGTTCGCTTTGGCTGCTTTTTGAGCTTCCCATTAATTGATTATGGCACCTAATAAGCTCCTGAAGCCATTATTTTAACTAAATTAATATAGAAATGAGAGCTAGGAAACTTGCAGGATTTTTAGTAAAGAAAAAATACAATTTATCTAACTCCATCGGCGTCTTAGGGTAACCAACTTTGAATTGTTAGGTTCCAAAAAATCGAATGTGTCACCGTCATGTACGGAATAGCTTTATATTAATGATTTGCCAATTCTACAAACACAAATAGTGCTGCTAACACTCACCGTTCGCTTTGGCTGCTTTTTGAGCTTCCCATTAATTGATTATGGCACCTAATAAGCTCCTGCAGCCATTATTTTAACTAAATTAATATAGAAATGAGAGCTAGGAAACTTGCAGGATTTTTAGTAAATAAAAAATACAATTTATCTAACTCCATCGGCGTCTTAGGGTAACCAACTTTGAATTGTTTGGTTCCAAAAAATCGAATGTGTCACCGTCATGTACGGAATAGCTTAATATTAATGATTTGCTAATTCTACAAACACAAATAGTGTTGCTAACACTCACCGTTCGCTTTGGCTGCTTTTTGAGCTTCCCATTAATTGATTATGGCACCTAATAAGCTCCTGAAGCCATTATTTTAACTAAATTAATATATAAATGAGAGCTAGGAAACTTGCAGGATATTTAGTAAATAAAAAATACAATTTATCTAACTCCATCGGCGTCTTAGGGTAACCAACTTTGAATTGTTAGGTTCCAAAAAATCGAATGTGTCACCGTAATGTATGGAATAGCTTTATATTAATGATTTGCCAATTCTACAAACACAAATAGTGCTGCTAACACTCACCGTTTGCTTTGGCTGCTTTTTGAGCTTCTCAATAATTGATTATGGCACCTAATAAGCTCCTGAAGCCATTATTTTAACTAAATTAATATAGAAATGAGAGCTAGGAAACTTGCAGGATTTTTAGTAAATAAAAAATACAATTTATCTAACTCCATCGGCGTCATAGGGTAACCAACTTTGAATTGTTAGGTTCCAAAAAATCGAAGGTGTCACCGTCATGTACGGAATAGCTTTATATTAATGATTTGCCAATTCTACAAACACAAATAGTGCTGCTAACACTCACCGTTCGCTTTGGCTCCTTTTTGAGCTTCCCATTAATTGATTATGGCACCTAATAAGCTCCTGAAGTCATGATTTTAACTAAATTAATATAGAAATGAGAGCTAGGAAACTTGCAGGATTTTTAGTAAATAAAAAATACAATTTATCTAACTCCATCGGCGTCATAGGGTAACCAACTTTGAATTGTTAGGTTCCAAAAAATCGAATGTGTCACCGACATGTACGGAATAGCTTTATATTAATGATTTTCCAATTCTACAAACACAAATAGTGCTGCTAACACTCACCGTTCGCTTTGGCTGCTTTTTGAGCTTCCCATTAATTGATTATGGCACCTAATAAGCTCCTGAAGTCATGATTTTAACTAAATTAATATAGAAATGAAAGCTAGGAAACTTGCAAGATTTTTAGTAAATAAAAAATACAATTTATCTAACTGCATCGGCGTCATAGGGTAACCAACTTTGAATTGTTAGGTTCCAAAAAATCGAATGTGTCACCGTAATGTATGGAACAGCTTTATATTAATGATTTGCCAATTCTACAAACCCAAATAGTGCCGCTAACACTCACCGTTCGCTTTGGCTGCTTTTTGAGCTTCCCATTAATTGATTATGGCACCTAATAAGCTCCTGAAGTCATGATTTTAACTAAATTAATATAGAAATGAGAGCTAGGAAACTTGCAGGATTTTTAGTAAATAAAAAATACAATTTATCTAACTCCATCGGCGTCTTAGGGTAACCAACTTTAAATTGTTAGGTTCCAAAAAATCGAATGTGTCACCGTAATGTATGGAATAGCTTTATATTAATGATTTGCCAATTCTACAAACACAAATAGTGCTGCTAACACTCACCGTTCGCTTTGGCTACTTTTTGAGCTTCCCATTAATTGATTATGGCACCTAATAAGCTCCTAAAGTCATGATTTTAACTAAATTAATATAGAAATGAGAGCTAGGAAACTTGCAGGATTTTTAGTAAATAAAAAATACAATTTATCTAACTCCATCGGCGTCTTAGGGTAACCAACTTTGAATTGTTAGGTTCCAAAAAATCGAATGTGTCACCGTAATGTATGGAATAACCTTATATTAATGATTTTCCAATTCTACTAACCCAAATAGTGCCGCTAACACTCACCGTTCGCTTTGGCTGCTTTTTGAGCTTCCCATTAATTGATTATGGCACCTAAAAAGCTCCTGAAGTCATGATTTTAACTAAATTAATATAGAAATGAGAGCTAGGAAACTTGCAGGATTTTTAGTAAATAAAAAATACAATTTATCTAACTCCATCGGCGTCTTAGAGTAACCAACTTTAAATTGTTAGGTTCCAAAAAATCGAATGTGTCACCGTAATGTATGGAATAGCTTTATATTAATGATTTGCCAATTCTACAAACACAAATAGTGCTGCTAACACTCACCGTTCGCTTTGGCTACTTTTTGAGCTTCCCATTAATTGATTATGGCACCTAATAAGCTCCTGAAGTCATGATTTTAACTAAATTAATATAGAAATGAGAGCTAGGAAACTTGCAGGATTTTTAGTAAATAAAAAATACAATTTATCTAACTCTATCGGCGCCATAGGGTAACCAAATTTGAATTGTTAGGTTCCAAAAAATCGAATGTGTCACCGTAATGTATGGAATAACTTTATATTAATGATTTGCCAATTCTACTAACACAAATAGTGCTGCTAACACTCACCGTTTGCTTTTGCTGCTTTTTGAGCTTCCCATTAATTGATAATGGCACCTAATAAGCTCATGAAGCCATTATTTTAACTAAATTAATATAGAAATGAGAGCTAGGAAACTTGCAGGATTTTAGTAAATAAAAAATACAATTTATCTAACTCCATCGGCGTCTTAGGGTAACCAACTTTGAATTGTTAGGTTCCAAAAAATCGAATGTGTCACCGTCATGTACGGAATAGCTTTATATTAATGATTTGCCAATTCTACAAACACAAATAGTGCTGCTAACACTCACCGTTCGCTTTGGCTGCTTTTTGAGCTTCCCATTAATTGATTATGGCACCTAATAAGCTCCTGAAGTCATGATTTTAACTAAATTAATATAGAAATGAGAGCTAGGAAACTTGCAAGATTTTTAGTAAATAAAAAATACAATTTATCTAACTCCATCGGCGTCTTAGGGTAACCAACTTTGAATTGCTAGGTTCCAAAAAATCGAATGTGTCACCGTCATGTACGGAATAGCTTTATATTAATGATTTGCCAATTCTACAAACCCAAATAGTGCCGCTAACACTCACCGTTCGCTTTGGCTGCTTTTTGAGCTTCCCATTAATTGATTATGGCACCTAATAAGCTCCTGAAGTCATGATTTTAACTAAATTAATATAGAAATGAGAGCTAGGAAACTTGCAGGATTTTAGTAAATAAAAAATACAATTTATCTAACTCCATCGGCGTCTTAGGGTAACCAACTTTGAATTGTTAGGTTCCAAAAAATCGAATGTGTCACCGTCATGTACGGAATAGCTTTATATTAATGATTTGCCAATTCTACAAACACAAATAGTGCTGCTAACACTTACCGTTCGCTTTGGCTGCTTTTTGAGCTTCCCATTAATTGATTATGGCACCTAATAAGCTCCTGAAGCCATTATTTTAACTAAATTAATATAGAAATGAGAGCTAGGAAACTTGCAGGATTTTTTGTAAATAAAAAATGCCATTTATCTAACTCCATCGGCGTCTTAGGGTAACCAACTTTGAATTGTTAGGTTCCAAAAAACCGAATGTGTCACCGTAATGTATGGAATAGCTTTATATTAATGATTTGCCAATTCTACTAACACAAATAGTGCTGCTAACACTCACCGTTTGCTTTTGCTGCTTTTTGAGCTTCCCATTAATTGATTATGGCACGTAATAAGCTCCTGAAGTCATGATTTTAACTAAATTAATATAGAAATGAGAGCTAGGAAACTTGCAGGATTTTTAGTAAATAAAAAATACAATTTATCTAACTCCATCGGCTTCTTAGGGTAACCAACTTTGAATTGTTAGGTTCCAAAAAATCGAATGTGTCACCGTCATGTACGGAATAGCTTTATATTAATGATTTGCCAATTCTACAAACACAAATAGTGCTGCTAACACTTACCGTTCGCTTTGGCTGCTTTTTGAGCTTCCCATTAATTGATTATGGCACCTAATAAGCTCCTGAAGCCATTATTTTAACTAAATTAATATAGAAATGAGAGCTAGGAAACTTGCAGGATTTTTTGTAAATAAAAAATGCCATTTATCTTAACTCCATCGGCGTCTTAGGGTAACCAACTTTGAATTGTTAGGTTCCAAAAAACCGAATGTGTCACCGTAATGTATGGAATAGCTTTATATTAATGATTTGCCAATTCTACTAACACAAATAGTGCTGCTAACACTCACCGTTTGCTTTTGCTGCTTTTTGAGCTTCCCATTAATTGATTATGGCACGTAATAAGCTCCTGAAGTCATGATTTTAACTAAATTAATATAGAAATGAGAGCTAGGAAACTTGCAGGATTTTTAGTAAATAAAAAATACAATTTATCTAACTCCATCGGCTTCTTAGGGTAACCAACTTTGAATTGTTAGGTTCCAAAAAATCGAATGTGTCACCGTCATGTACGGAATAGCTTTATATTAATGATTTGCCAATTCTACAAACACAAATAGTGCTGCTAACACTTACCGTTCGCTTTGGCTTCTTTTTGAGCTTCCCATTAATTGATTATGGCACCTAATAAGCTCCTGAAGCCATTATTTTAACTAAATTAATATAGAAATGAGAGCTAGGAAACTTGCAGGATTTTTTGTAAATAAAAAATGCCATTTATCTAACTCCATCGGCGTCTTAGGGTAACCAACTTTGAATTGTTAGGTTCCAAAAAACCGAATGTGTCACCGTAATGTATGGAATAGCTTTATATTAATGATTTTCCAATTCTACTAACACAAATAGTGCTGCTAACACTCACCGTTTGCTTTTGCTGCTTTTTGAGCTTCCCATTAATTGATTATGGCACGTAATAAGCTCCTGAAGTCATGATTTTAACTAAATTAATATAGAAATGAGAGCTAGGAAACTTGCAGGATTTTTAGTAAATAAAAAATACAATTTATCTAACTCCATCGGCGTCTTAGGGTAACCAACTTTGAATTGTTAGGTTCCAAAAAATCGAATGTGTCACCGTCATGTACGGAATAGCTTTATATTAATGATTTGCCAATTCTACAAACACAAATAGTGCTGCTAACACTCACCGTTCGCTTTGGCTGCTTTTTGAGCTTCTCATTAATTGATTATGGCACCTAATAAGCTCCTGCAGCCATTATTTTAACTAAATTAATATAGAAATGAGAGCTAGGAAACTTGCAGGATTTTTAGTAAATAAAAAATACAATTTATCTAACTCCATCGGCGTCTTAGGGTAACCAACTTTGAATTGTTAGGTTCCAAAAAATCGAATGTGTATTACCGTAATGTACGGAATAGCTTAATATTAATGATTTGCTAATTCTACAAACACAAATAGTGCTGCTAACACTCACCGTTCGCTTTGGCTGCTTTTTGAGCTTCCCATTAATTGATTATGGCACCTAATAAGCTCCTGAAGCCATTATTTTAACTAAATTAATATATAAATGAGAGCTAGGAAACTTGCAGGATATTTAGTAAATAAAAAATACAATTTATCTAACTCCATCGGCGTCTTAGGGTAACCAACTTTGAATTGTTAGGTTCCAAAAAATCGAATGTGTCACCGTAATGTATGGAATAGCTTTATATTAATGATTTGCCAATTCTACAAACACAAATAGTGCTGCTAACACTCACCGTTTGCTTTGGCTGCTTTTTGAGCTTCTCAATAATTGATTATGGCACCTAATAAGCTCCTGAAGCCATTAGTTTAACTAAATTAATATAGAAATGAGAGCTAGGAAACTTGCAGGATTTTTAGTAAATAAAAAATACAATTTATCTAACTCCATCGGCGTCATAGGGTAACCAACTTTGAATTGTTAGGTTCCAAAAAATCGAAGGTGTCACCGTCATGTACGGAATAGCTTTATATTAATGATTTGCCAATTCTACAAACACAAATAGTGCTGCTAACACTCACCGTTCGCTTTGGCTGCTTTTTGAGCTTCCCATTAATTGATTATGGCACCTAATAAGCTCCTGAAGTCATGATTTTAACTAAATTAATATAGAAATGAGAGCTAGGAAACTTGCAGGATTTTTAGTAAATAAAAAATACAATTTATCTAACTCCATCGGCGTCATAGGGTAACCAACTTTGAATTGTTAGGTTCCAAAAAATCGAATGTGTCACCGTAATGTATGGAATAGCTTTATATTAATGATTTGCCAATTCTACAAACGCAAATAGTGCTGCTAACACTTACCGTTCGCTTTGGCTGCTTTTTGAGCTTCCCATTAATTGATTATGGCACCTAATAAGCTCCTGAAGTCATGATTTTAACTAAATTAATATAGAAATGAGAGCTAGGAAACTTGCAGGATTTTTAGTAAATAAAAAATACAATTTATCTAACTCCATCGGCGTCATAGGGTAACCAACTTTGAATTGTTAGGTTCCAAAAAATCGAATGTGTCACCGACATGTACGGAATAGCTTTATATTAATGATTTTCCAATTCTACAAACACAAATAGTGCTGCTAACACTCACCGTTCGCTTTGGCTGCTTTTTGAGCTTCCCATTAATTGATTATGGCACCTAATAAGCTCCTGAAGTCATGATTTTAACTAAATTAATATAGAAATGAAAGCTAGGAAACTTGCAGGATTTTTAGTAAATAAAAAATACAATTTATCTAACTGCATCGGCGTCATAGGGTAACCAACTTTGAATTGTTAGGTTCCAAAAAATCGAATGTGTCACCGTAATGTATGGAACAGCTTTATATTAATGATTTGCCAATTCTACAAACCCAAATAGTGCCGCTAACACTCACCGTTCGCTTTGGCTGCTTTTTGAGCTTCCCATTAATTGATTATGGCACCTAATAAGCTCCTGAAGTCATGATTTTAACTAAATTAATATAGAAATGAGAGCTAGGAAACTTGCAGGATTTTTAGTAAATAAAAAATACAATTTATCTAACTCCATCGGCGTCTTAGGGTAACCAACTTTAAATTGTTAGGTTCCAAAAAATCGAATGTGTCACCGTAATGTATGGAATAGCTTTATATTAATGATTTGCCAATTCTACAAACACAAATAGTGCTGCTAACACTCACCGTTCGCTTTGGCTACTTTTTGAGCTTCCCATTAATTGATTATGGCACCTAATAAGCTCCTAAAGTCATGATTTTAACTAAATTAATATAGAAATGAGAGCTAGGAAACTTGCAGGATTTTTAGTAAATAAAAAATACAATTTATCTAACTCCATCGGCGTCTTAGGGTAACCAACTTTGAATTGTTAGGTTCCAAAAAATCGAATGTGTCACCGTAATGTATGGAATAACTTTATATTAATGATTTTCCAATTCTACTAACCCAAATAGTGCCGCTAACACTCACCGTTCGCTTTGGCTGCTTTTTGAGCTTCCCATTAATTGATTATGGCACCTAATAAGCTCCTGAAGTCATGATTTTAACTAAATTAATATAGAAATGAGAGCTAGGAAACTTGCAGGATTTTTAGTAAATAAAAAATACAATTTATCTAACTCCATCGGCGTCTTAGGGTAACCAACTTTAAATTGTTAGGTTCCAAAAAATCGAATGTGTCACCGTAATGTATGGAATAGCTTTATATTAATGATTTGCCAATTCTACAAACACAAATAGTGCTGCTAACACTCACCGTTCGCTTTGGCTACTTTTTGAGCTTCCCATTAATTGATTATGGCACCTAATAAGCTCCTGAAGTCTTGATTTTAACTAAATTAATATAGAAATGGGTGCTAGGAAACTTGCAGGATTTTTAGTAAATAAAAAATACAATTTATCTAACTCCATCGGCGCCATAGGGTAACCAAATTTGAATTGTTAGGTTCCAAAAAATCGAATGTGTCACCGTAATGTATGGAATAACTTTATATTAATGATTTGCCAATTCTACTAACACAAATAGTGCTGCTAACACTCACCGTTTGCTTTTGCTGCTTTTTGAGCTTCCCATTAATTGATAATGGCACCTAATAAGCTCATGAAGCCATTATTTTAACTAAATTAATATAGAAATGAGAGCTAGGAAACTTGCAGGATTTTTAGTAAATAAAAAATACAATTTATCTAACTCCATCGGCGTCTTAGGGTAACCAACTTTGAATTGTTAGGTTCCAAAAAATCGAATGTGTCACCGTCATGTACGGAATAGCTTTATATTAATGATTTGCCAATTCTACAAACCCAAATAGTGCCGCTAACACTCACCGTTCGCTTTGGCTGCTTTTTGAGCTTCCCATTAATTGATTATGGCACCTAATAAGCTCCTGAAGTCATGATTTTAACTAAATTAATATAGAAATGAGAGCTAGGAAACTTGCAGGATTTTAGTAAATAAAAAATACAATTTATCTAACTCCATCGGCGTCTTAGGGTAACCAACTTTGAATTGTTAGGTTCCAAAAAATCGAATGTGTCACCGTCATGTACGGAATAGCTTTATATTAATGATTTGCCAATTCTACAAACACAAATAGTGCTGCTAACACTTACCGTTCGCTTTGGCTGCTTTTTGAGCTTCCCATTAATTGATTATGGCACCTAATAAGCTCCTGAAGCCATTATTTTAACTAAATTAATATAGAAATGAGAGCTAGGAAACTTGCAGGATTTTTTGTAAATAAAAATTGCCATTTATCTTAACTCCATCGGCGCCTTAGGGTAACCAACTTTGAATTGTTAGGTTCCAAAAAACCGAATGTGTCACCGTAATGTATGGAATAGCTTTATATTAATGATTTGCCAATTCTACTAACACAAATAGTGCTGCTAACACTCACCGTTTGCTTTTGCTGCTTTTTGAGCTTCCCATTAATTGATTATGGCACCTAATAAGCTCATGAAGCCATTATTTTAACTAAATTAATATAGAAATGAGAGCTAGGAAACTTGCAGGATTTTTAGTAAATAAAAAATACAATTTATCTAACTCCATCGGCGTCTTAGGGTAACCAACTTTGAATTGTTAGGTTCCAAAAAATCGAATAAGTCACCGTCATGTACGGAATAGCTTTATATTAATGATTTGCCAATTCTACAAACCCAAATAGTGCCGCTAACACTCACCGTTCGCTTTGGCTGCTTTTTGAGCTTCCCATTAATTGATTATGGCACCTAATAAGCTCCTGAAGTCATGATTTTAACTAAATTAATATAGAAATGAGAGCTAGGAAACTTGCAGGATTTTAGTAAATAAAAAATACAATTTATCTAACTCCATCGGCGTCTTAGGGTAACCAACTTTGAATTGTTAGGTTCCAAAAAATCGAATGTGTCACCGTCATGTACGGAATAGCTTTATATTAATGATTTGCCAATTCTACAAACACAAATAGTGCTGCTAACACTTACCGTTCGCTTTGGCTGCTTTTTGAGCTTCCCATTAATTGATTATGGCACCTAATAAGCTCCTGAAGCCATTATTTTAACTAAATTAATATAGAAATGAGAGCTAGGAAACTTGCAGGATTTTTTGTAAATAAAAAATGCCATTTATCTTAACTCCATCGGCGTCTTAGGGTAACCAACTTTGAATTGTTAGGTTCCAAAAAACCGAATGTGTCACCGTAATGTATGGAATAGCTTTATATTAATGATTTGCCAATTCTACTAACACAAATAGTGCTGCTAACACTCACCGTTTGCTTTTGCTGCTTTTTGAGCTTCCCATTAATTGACTATGGCACGTAATAAGCTCCTGAAGTCATGATTTTAACTAAATTAATATAGAAATGAGAGCTAGGAAACTTGCAGGATTTTTAGTAAATAAAAAATACAATTTATCTAACTCCATCGGCTTCTTAGGGTAACCAACTTTGAATTGTTAGGTTCCAAAAAATCGAATGTGTCACCGTCATGTACGGAATAGCTTTATATTAATGATTTGCCAATTCTACAAACACAAATAGTGCTGCTAACACTTACCGTTCGCTTTGGCTGCTTTTTGAGCTTCCCATTAATTGATTATGGCACCTAATAAGCTCCAGAAGCCATTATTTTAACTAAATTAATATAGAAATGAGAGCTAGGAAACTTGCAGGATTTTTTGTAAATAAAAAATGCCATTTATCTAACTCCATCGGCGTCTTAGGGTAACCAACTTTGAATTGTTAGGTTCCAAAAAACCGAATGTGTCACCGTAATGTATGGAATAGCTTTATATTAATGATTTGCCAATTCTACTAACACAAATAGTGCTGCTAACACTCACCGTTTGCTTTTGCTGCTTTTTGAGCTTCCCATTAATTGATTATGGCACGTAATAAGCTCCTGAAGTCATGATTTTAACTAAATTAATATAGAAATGAGAGCTAGGAAACTTGCAGGATTTTTTGTAAATAAGAAATACAATTTATCTAACTCCATCGGCTTCTTAGGGTAACCAACTTTGAATTGTTAGGTTCCAAAAAATCGAATGTGTCACCGTAATGTATGGAACAGCTTTATATTAATGATTTGCCAATTCTACAAACCCAAATAGTGCCGCTAACACTCACCGTTCGCTTTGGCTGCTTTTTGAGCTTCCCATTAATTGATTATGGCACCTAATAAGCTCCTGAAGTCATGATTTTAACTAAATTAATATAAAAATGAGAGCTAGGAAACTTGCAGGATTTTTAGTAAATAAAAAATACCATTTATCTAACTCCATCGGCGTCTTAGGGTAACCAACTTTGAATTGTTAGGTTCCAAAAAACCGAATGTGTCACCGTAATGTATGGAATAGCTTTATATTAATGATTTGCCAATTCTACAAACACAAATAGTGCTGCTAACACTCACCGTTCGCTTTGGCTCCTTTTTGAGCTTCCCATTAATTGATTATGGCACCTAATAAGCTCCTGAAGTCATGATTTTAACTAAATTGATATAGAAATGAGAGCTAGGAAACTTGCAGGATTTTTAGTAAATAAAAAATACAATTTATCTAACTCCATCGGCGCCATAGGGTAACCAAATTTGAATTGTTAGGTTCCAAAAAATCGAATGTGTCACCGTAATGTATGGAATAACTTTATATTAATGATTTGCCAATTCTACTAACACAAATAGTGCTGCTAACACTCACCGTTTGCTTTGGCTACTTTTTGAGCTTCCCATTAATTGATTATGGCACCTAATAAGCTCGTGAAGTCATGATTTTAACTAAATTAATATAGAAATGAGAGCTAGGAAACTTGCAGGATTTTTAGTAAATAAAAAATACAATTTATCTAACTCCATCGGCGTCTTAGGGTAACCAACTTTAAATTGTTAGGTTCCAAAAAATCGAATGTGTCACCGTAATGTATGGAATAGCTTTATATTAATGATTTGCCAATTCTACAAACACAAATAGTGCTGCTAACACTCACCGTTCGCTTTGGCTACTTTTTGAGCTTCCCATTAATTGATTATGGCACCTAATAAGCTCCTGAAGTCATGATTTTAACTAAATTAATATAGAAATGAGAGCTAGGAAACTTGCAGGATTTTTAGTAAATAAAAAATACAATTTATCTAACTCCATCGGCGCCATAGGGTAACCAAATTTGAATTGTTAGGTTCCAAAAAATCGAATGTGTCACCGTAATGTATGGAATAACTTTATATTAATGATTTGCCAATTCTACTAACACAATTAGTGCTGCTAACACTCACCGTTTGCTTTTGCTGCTTTTTGAGCTTCCCATTAATTGATAATGGCACCTAATAAGCTCATGAAGCCATTATTTTAACTAAATTAATGTAGAAATGAGAGCTAGGAAACTTGCAGGATTTTTAGTAAATAAAAAATACAATTTATCTAACTCCATCGGCGTCTTAGGGTAACCAACTTTGAATTGTTAGGTTCCAAAAAATCGAATGTGTCACCGTCATGTACGGAATAGCTTTATATTAATGATTTGCCAATTCTACAAACACAAATAGTGCTGCTAACACTTACCGTTCGCTTTGGCTGCTTTTTGAGCTTCCCATTAATTGATTATGGCACCTAATAAGCTCCTGAAGCCATTATTTTAACTAAATTAATATAGAAATGAGAGCTAGGAAACTTGCAGGATTTTTAGTAAATAAAAAATACCATTTATCTAACTCCATCGGCGTCTTAGGGTAACCAACTTTGAATTGTTAGGTTCCAAAAAACCGAATGTGTCACCGTAATGTATGGAATAGCTTTATATTAATGATTTGCCAATTCTACTAACACAAATAGTGCTGCTAACACTCACCGTTTGCTTTTGCTGCTTTTTGAGCTTCCCATTAATTGATTATGGCACGTAATAAGCTCCTGAAGTCATGATTTTAACTAAATTAATATAGAAATGAGAGCTAGGAAACTTGCAGGATTTTTAGTAAATAAAAAATACAATTTATCTAACTCCATCGGCTTCTTAGGGTAACCAACTTTGAATTGTTAGGTTCCAAAAAATCGAATGTGTCACCGTAATGTATGGAATAGCTTTGTATTAATGATTTGCCAATTCTACAAACACAAATAGTGCTGCTAACACTCACCGTTCGCTTTGGCTCCTTTTTGAGCTTCCCATTAATTGATTATGACATCTAATAAGTTCCTGAAGTCATTATTTTAACTAAATTAATATAGAAATGAGAGCTAGGAAACTTGCAGGATATTTAGTAAATAAAAAATACAATTTATCTAACTCCATCGGCGTCTTAGGGTAACCAACTTTGAATTGTTAGGTTCCAAAAAATCGAATGTGTCACCGTAATGTATGGAATAGCTTTATATTAATGATTTGCCAATTCTACAAACACAAATAGTGCTGCTAACACTTACCGTTCGCTTTAGCTGCTTTTTGAGCTTCCCATTAATTGATTATGGAACCTAATAAGCTCCTGAAGCCATTATTTTAACTAAATTAATATAGAAATGAGAGCTAGGAAACTTGCAGGATTTTTAGTATATAAAAAATACCATTTATCTAACTCCATCGGCGTCTTAGGGTAACCAACTTTGAATTGTTAGGTTCCAAAAAATCGAATGTGTCACCGTAATGTATGGAATAGCTTTATATTAATGATTTGCCAATTCTACAAACACAAATAGTGCTGCTAACACTTACCGTTCGCTTTGGCTGCTTTTTGAGCTTCCCATTAATTGATTATGGCACCTAATAAGCTCCGGAAGCCATTATTTTAACTAAATTAATGTAGAAATGAGAGCTAGGAAACTTGCAGGATTTTTAGTAAATAAAAAATACCATTTATCTAACTCCATCGGCGTCTTAGGGTAACCAACTTTGAATTGTTAGGTTCCAAAAAATCGAATGTGTCACCGTAATGTATGGAATAGCTTTATATTAATGATTTGCCAATTCTACAAACACAAATAGTGCTGCTAACACTTACCGTTCGCTTTGGCTGCTTTTTGAGCTTCCCATTAATTGATTATGGCACCTAATAAGCTCCTGAAGCCATTATTTTAACTATATTAATATAGAAATGAGAGCTAGGAAACTTGCAGGATTTTTAGTAAATAAAAAATACCATTTATCTAACTCCATCGGCGTCTTAGGGTAACCAACTTTGAATTGTTATGTTCCAAAAAATCGAATGTGTCACCGTAATGTATGGAATAGCTTTATATTAATGATTTGCCAATTCTACTAACACAAATAGTGCTGCTAACACTCACCGTTTGCTTTGGCTGCTTTTTGAGCTTCCCATTAATTGATTATGGCACGTAATAAGCTCCTGAAGTCATGATTTTAACTAAATTAATATAGAAATGAGAGCTAGGAAATTTGCAGGATTTTTAGTAAATAAAAAATACAATTTATCTAACTCCATCGGCGCCATAGGGTAACCAACTTTGAATTGTTAGGTTCCAAAAAATCGAATGTGTCACCGTAATGTATGGAATAGCTTTATATTAATGATTTGCCAATTCTTCAAACACAAATAGTGCTGCTAACACTCACCGTTCGCTTTGGCTCCTTTTTGAGCTTCCCATTAATTGATTATGACACCTAATAAGATCCTGAAGCCATTATTTTAACTAAATTAATATAGAGATGAAAGCTAGGAAACTTGCAGGATTTATAGTAAATAAAAAATACAATTTATCTAACTCCATCGGCGTCTTAGGGTAACCAACTTTAAATTGTTAGGTTCCAAAAAATCGAATGTAACACCGTAATATACAGAATAGCTTTATATTAATGATTTGCCAGTTCTACTAACACAACTAATGCTGCTAACACTCAACGTTCGCTTAGGCTGCTTTTTGAGCTTCCCATTAATTGAATATGGCCAGTGGCGTAGCTACACTATGCCGGGCCTGGGTTCCGAATAATATCCGGGCCTTTTTTACAAAGTTTACAAAACACTACAAATTGTATTTATATTCAACATTAAATGAAAAAATGTAAAATGTAATGTTTTGTACAAAATATATATTTTGTATGTAATAAATCAAGCTTTAAGCATATAAATATAACGTAACAGACTTTAATGCTATTTGTAACTAACATACTTTAAGCATACATTCAAAATAACAAAACATATAAGTAGCACACATACCGACATACGCACAAACATTGAAAACTATTAAGTAATAACTTTTTTCCGAACTTTAGCACTTGCAAATTTTTTAATTAACTCCGTGACGTTTAATTTATTAGCTGTTTCATTTTCTATTGAAATCATCGATAGCGATGATAGTCTGCTTTGGTTCATACTATTTCTTAAATACGTTTTTATTAACTTGAGTTTAGAAATAGAGCGTTCCGTAGTGGCTACACTAACAGGAATTGTCAAAAATAGCAAACATGCATTTAAAATTTCTGAGTAACTACTACAATAAGAAAAATTTTGAATTATTATAAAATTAGTTAAATCTGCAATTGAATGTATAGTACTTAATTCTTCACGAAAACATGTCCGAAATTGTAATAGTTGAATGGAAAAATTCTCTGATATATCATCGCTATATTTTTGATACAATATGTTGCTCATTTCAAATAATTCGTCATCAGATGTATTTGGAATGTTGCTGGCAATAACACTTGAAAGGTTTTATATACATCTTTAATACCACTTGATCTATTATTCAATTGATTTATGACTATATCTAAAGTTTTATTAAAAACATTAATTCTAAATACATCTTCCTGGTTTCAAATCTATAGTGGTTATAATATTCGTCGAAATACCGCTTCGGCCGTGATATGCGTTTATTTTCAAATTCGGTTTTAACACCCCATTTCTTTGCTAAATCAACTGCTTCAACTTTTATCTCACTAAACTGATGTCTCATTGTTTTGACATTTTCAAACGCATCATCAAATAATTTTGTTGCTTTTTCAATATTTTGTTGTTTATTTTGTAATGATTTAGATAAAGTGTCAATTGTAAGCAATAACTTTGCTTGTAATACAATCAGTAAAACAGTCTCAAATTTCTCTAATTTACTTTTTAAAGATTTGGCTTCAGTAATTTCAGTTGAAGTTTCTGATGTTAATATTAATTTAGATAGAGCTTTAAGTATATCCGTATATTTAAAACGCAAAGCTAACAACGCATCATGTCTAGAAGACCAACGTGTTGGTGTTAATTTTTTTAGAGTAATGCGGCAAGGATGATCACTTATAGCCAAAAGTAAAGCCCACATTTTGATGCTATGGCCAAAAAACACATAAATTTGTTCTATTACATCATAAACGTTTCTGATTTCGTTAACATTTTTCACAGAATCGTTGAGAACCAAATTTAAATTGTGTGCCGCACAATGCACATATGCACACTTGACTTAACTGATCAAATTTTGAAATGCGCTACGTTGTATCAGTTATAATAGAAAAAAAGGGTGCTGATTTTACTCGTTCTATAATTTGAAGCTTAGTAGCATTGTCTAGCATATCTATTATTTCATTTTGTATATCAGGACTTAGATATGTAATAGAATTTTTAGTTATACTTTCTAATAGTTCTTTCAAAACAGGATCATAATTAGAAATTAATTTAATAACAGAAAGAAACAGTCCAGGATTTTGACTTGAATCAATGTTTTCATCATGCCCTCTAAAAGGCATGTTACAGGTAGCTAACATTAAAGAAACTTTAATTATACGTTCTAGAATAAATTTGTGACCAAAATGAAATTTGCGTTCGGAGTAGTGCTTCTTGTTTATAGTCAATTGTTTTATTTAAGCGCCAGTTACCAAATAATGCACAACACGTGTTATGTTCAGGATCTTCCTCATGTCTGGCAATTGTGCGCTGCAAATGGATCCAATCGTTAAAGCCGGTAATTAATGAATGCTTTTTTTTTTAAATAACCAACAGGAGTAGTGTACCTAGGCGGGTTCTGGCTCACATTTGACCTTGAACTTTTTTCAAGGTCACGGGACTAGTCGAGATCAAGGTCACGGGCGGGGGCGGGGTCATTGACCTCGGCCACTTCCGAGAATTTTTTCTAGGTCACGGATCTAGCCTAGGTCAAGGTCGGAGTCATTGGTCTAGTCGGGGTCATTGACCTCGGCCACTTCCGGGAATTTTTTGGGTTAAAAGTGTAGTTTTTGAAATTTTCCCACGCTCGAGCGTCTGGGATGTAGACATGTCTATTCTTGGAGGATGTTATCAGTAAATCAGAAGCTATTGTTACGCTTATCAAAATTTTCTCAGGCTCGACCGGATGTGAGTCATCGTCTGAGTACGCAGACATGTCTATTCTTGCAGGATGTTGTTGAACAATGGCATCCATTGTTTTAAAATCAGCACGAAATTCGAGAACAATGAAGTCTTTGTTGTCTGGAGGAATTTTTGCTGACGAAGCCATTGTTGTCTGGAGATTAAAATGTGCAAAGCAGGTAAAAAATAAACCGAATTAATTGTGGTCTAATAGTATATATCGAATTATTTCCACATAAAAAAAGATGCAATATAAAAATCCAAACCATTTTAAATATCTTGTTAGGTTTTTGTTTTATTACGCGTTCGACGAGATGTATGTCTGGATATTTAACTTGAATAGGCCGATTGGAAGCATCTTTTAGTAGATAGGTAATGTGTTCGATCCCACTGGAGGACTGTTTAAGCGGTAGACAGTATATAACATAATACAAAAGTGTTGGGGTGTTAGAGACATTGTTTGTAAGCAAAGTAAATATTACGTGTTTTTTCCTGTACTTTATTAAATACACAGTCTCGAGCCGATAGTTATTTATTTCGCTTGGATTTATGTGCAGCATCCCTCACTTTAGCAGGAAACAAGTTTCTAAAGAAATATTATTATGCTGTAGAGATTTACAGGTTACAGTTCGGAGTTAAAAATTTTGGATATTAGCAACAGTACCATTTAATTGCATATTGTTTTCTTTTACCAAATTTTAGATTCGATAGATTCGAAAGCACTGCTAACAGACAGACAGAAAACTTGTAATGCAGCTGCCAAACCGGGCCTTGTCAAATATCGAATATATATTAGTAAAAAATACCCTTCAGTTAGCAGGTTTGATGTAGTTTTAGCCAATCTTATACACATTCCAGCAGTAAACTCTGGTAGGAAGCTAACACACACACATAAGTACGGTGGAGCTGAATTTTATAATACAAAACAGGAGCGATAAAAGAACCGTGTTTACCACTCAGCATTTTTCAGTTTATCCGATTCGGCAACTTCCGCATATCGCAAAACAGACACCTTCTTTGTTCCTGTGTTGGCATCTTGGCTTTAAGAATGTTATGGTTTATTTACATCTTGTGTTAGCGCCCTTGGTTTTAAGAACGTTATGTAAATGATAATTGAATTCATATATAAAAATCCCATAAGCCGCGATGTATTTGTCACTTTGACATCGGATAAAGTTAGCCCTAACTTTGCTACTGGATAAAATGTGTGCAAACTTCCATGGCAGGCTTTCTCGAACCCGATTATTGTTTGTTGCTATGATAACGAATAAACAAACAATTTTACAAATTGACAAACAACTTGTAATTGAAGTGCAAAATGGCAAATTCCATGCGTTTTGGCACGTCGAATCAAGAAGAAATCGAAGCCAACGTAGAACAAACGACTCCGAAAAACACGGTGAATACAAAAACGTCAATTTGGCGACAGTTTACCTTGTTTTGC
Organism: Agriotes lineatus; assembly: GCA_940337035.1. Lineage (NCBI taxonomy): Eukaryota > Metazoa > Arthropoda > Insecta > Coleoptera > Elateridae > Agriotes > Agriotes lineatus. Next base: position 12,245 of record CALNHX010007501.1, on the reverse strand, counting down.
AATGAACGAAATTACAATTTTGAAAGCACAACACCTATTGAAAAACTTGCGGAAATATTAGCCGACTGGGCGTTCAACATGAAAAAAACAGACGGAAGTGAATATAAAGAATATGTCGTTAAAACCATGTGGAATTGCACTGCAAAAATGGTGCAAGAAAAGTACTTTCACGACTTTAAAGTTGTATTTGACCCATTCACTGACATGCGATTCAAAAAAGCCAGGGACGCAAGAAATGCCAAACGAAGAATGATGCAAGCTCAACCAGAAAAGAGAAAATCAAGTTCATCGGCGCTCACAAAATCTGAAATATTTGCAATGGCAAAGTTGTGGAACGAAGATGAACCAACAGGTTTGCAACGAAAATTTTTTCACATTGCAGCCTTCGAGCTAGCCTGGAGAGGAGGAGAAGCAGTAAGTTGCAGAACATTTCATTTTGCAGAGGAGAAGGAAAACGATGGAACACCGACGGGGCGGTTTGAGTACAACCCGATTTTTACCAAAACAACGCAAGGGGGTGGGAAAAAACTATGTGACAGCAAATGGCTGACTAAAAATGTCGAAGACCCAAATGTCTGTCCAGTGAGACTCTTGGCTAAAATGCTCGAAAAGAGGTCAGACCACATAACATGCGACAGGTTATTTCTCACACCCAACCCGTTTTGGAAGAAAATTAGTTCCAAGGGTTGGTACAAAAATATCCCAATTGGTCAAAATGAAATCTTCAAGTGGACGAAAGATTCAGCTGCAAAAATTGTGTTTTTAATAGTTGTAATTTTTAAATAAATAAATGTATTCTTGAATTTTTCATTATTACCTAGCTATTATGTTTTATTATTCATTAAATTATCTCATCGAATTACGCTCGAGGTTTTTTTTCTCCAGGATAAAATTTCATTTTTTAAACTCTAATTTGGTTTCTTTTGGGTAAATTGTCTCCACAAACCGCCAGATAAAAAAGCTCGTCCTTCGGACTCGCTGTAGTAGTGTACCTAGGCGGGTTCTGGCTCACATTTGACCTTGAACTTTTTTCAAGGTCACGGGACTAGTCGAGATCAAGGTCACGGGCGGGGGCGGGGTCATTGACCTCGGCCACTTCCGAGAATTTTTTCTAGGTCACGGATCTAGCCTAGGTCAAGGTCGGAGTCATTGGTCTAGTCGGGGTCATTGACCTCGGCCACTTCCGGGAATTTTTTGGGTTAAAAGTGTAGTTTTTGAAATTTTCCCACGCTCGAGCGTCTGGGATGTAGACATGTCTATTCTTGGAGGATGTTATCAGTAAATCAGAAGCTATTGTTACGCTTATCAAAATTTTCTCAGGCTCGACCGGATGTGAGTCATCGTCTGAGTACGCAGACATGTCTATTCTTGCAGGATGTTGTTGAACAATGGCATCCATTGTTTTAAAATCAGCACGAAATTCGAGAACAATGAAGTCTTTGTTGTCTGGAGGAATTTTTGCTGACGAAGCCATTGTTGTCTGGAGATTAAAATGTGCAAAGCAGGTAAAAAATAAACCGAATTAATTATGGTCTAATAGTATATATCGAATTATTTCCACATAAAAAAAGATGCAATATAAAAATCCAAACCATTTTAAATATCTTGTTAGGTTTTTGTTTTATTACGCGTTCGACGAGATGTATGTCTGGATATTTAACTTGAATAGGCCGATTGGAAGCATCTTTTAGTAGATAGGTAATGTGTTCGATCCCATGGAGGACTGTTTAAGCGGTAGACAGTATATAACATAATACAAAAGTGTTGGGGTGTTAGAGACATTGTTTGTAAGCAAAGTAAATATTACGTGTTTTTTCCTGTACTTTATTAAATACACAGTCTCGAGCCGATAGTTATTTATTTCGCTTGGATTTATGTACAGCATCCCTCACTTTAGCAGGAAGCAAGTTCCTAAAGAAATATTATTATGCTGTAGAGATTTACAGGTTACAGTTCGGAGTTAAAAATTTTGGATATTAGCAACAGTACCATTTAATTGCATATTGTTTTCTTTTACCAAATTTTAGATTCGATAGGTTCGAAAGCACTGCTAACAGACAGACAGAAAACTTGTAATGCAGCTGCCAAACCGGGCCTTGTCAAATATCGAATATATATTAGTAAAAAATACCCTTCAGTTAGCAGGTTTGATGTAGTTTTAGCCAATCTTATACACATTCCAGCAGTAAACTCTGGTAGGAAGCTAACACACACACATAAGTACGGTGGAGCTGAATTTTATAATACAAAACAGGAGCGATAAAAGAACCGTGTTTACCACTCAGCATTTTTCAGTTTATCCGATTCGGCAACTTCCGCATATCGCAAAACAGACACCTTCTTTGTTCCTGTGTTGGCATCTTGGCTTTATGAATGTTATGGTTTATTTACATCTTGTGTTAGCGCCCTTGGTTTTAAGAACGTTATGTAAATGAATATTTTATAGAATTTGGAAAACTAAAGAATATATTAGCAGATAATACAACTTATTTTAAAAACGCGAGGTTTATAAATACAATAGAGCAAACCATAAAAGTTGGTTTTTGTTGTATAAGCAAGCCAATCCGGTAGAGAGATATTTAAGAGGGGTGATAAAATACTTAAAGAAAATATTAGCAGATAATACATTTGAAAAATCTGCACGACTAATACTCAAGATTATTACAATTAGAGACTGCAGACAAAAGGTAAGATATCAAAATTTTTTAAAATAAAGCCCTGAGAATAAGAACTAAATAAAACCAAATAAAAGCTATTAGGCCACAACAATACTCTAATTAATAAGGATGCTATACACGATATCCAACGGCGTGGGACAGTTCATTTTTACCGCATCAAAAACTTATTGCTTAGAAATCAGGTTCAGATACCTGTTTAATGGAAACATTTTCTTGAATTTCTAATCGAATCTAAAATTTGGGTCTTAACGTAAAAATATTTAAGTCGTTAGGTTGACTGTGCCAAGTTTCCACGAAAAAACTAAAGCTCCTACAGGCCAGATTCTTGAATCAACTAAATAATACAGCAAGGCACAAAAGTTGTTTTTTGCAATATAAGACATCCGCAAGCCAATCCTAAACTGGTAGTTTTAAATAGCAGAATTTTATAATACAAAACGGAGCGATGAAATAGTCGTCTGTTGATCATATTTTTGTAGCCACCCAGCATCTTTCAGTTTTATAAGTTATCCTATCATCTCCTTTGTTGCAGGTGTTAATAGAGGCTATATTTGTGTGTCGCCACAGACCTGTCAAGACTTGTGGATGTGAGCGTCTGGGAATGTGCAAGGTTGCTAAAAATGAACCGGATGTCTGGGGTTTCTGAGCAGGTCTGCGCCGAGGTCTGCGCGAGGGTTTGGCGGTAAATTCAAATTCTGCACAGGTTTCGCGGGAAATTCAAATTCTGCGTAGGTTTTGGCGGTAAATTCAAATTCTGCGCAGTATTTTAACGGTGAATTTTAAATTATGATCAGGTTTTTGGCGGGAAAATCTGGGAGTGTACAAGGTTGCTAAAATGTATGGGGTCTTTGTCTGAGAAATTTACACCAGATGTAGTTAATGACCTCCATTATCAGTGTCTATAAATTTGGTAGACAGACAGACAGAGAGACAGACAGACAGACAGGCAGACAGACAGACAGACAGACAGACAGACAGACTGGCAGACAGGCAGGTGGACAGACAGACAGACAGACAGACAGACAGACAGACAGACAGACAGACAGACAGACAGACAGACAGACAGACAGACAGACAGACAGCTAGACAGGTAGACAGCTGTTCCTGTAACGGTTTTATGGGCACGACGGTGTAATAAAACGACAATTGTAAATATAATTGTATTTTATTTGTCTAATGTACATGTATAAAATTATTACAAATATATGTTATACACTAGTTAATTATTGTGGTAGAGGTGTTGTTGTCATCTCTGTCTGGAGGATCTCTTCGTGCTGTTTCCGAACTGGATTTATTCAATTATTCCTGCCTCTTTTAACTCTTCTATTATACTAACAATTTCATTTCTATGATTTGTATGGCCAGATGTTTGAGAGGCATACAGTAACTTTAATCGATCAACTAATTCGTTCGGATCATCCCAGTAAACATAATCCAACGGTTTATTGCTAACTTGTTTATACATTTGCTGCATACCTTTACCAGTAGTCCTTAACGATATCGATGATGGCGTGGGTGATGATGACAGGTTAGATTTTATAAATTTCTTGTATTTCGCTTGGTTGAAACCTACCTTCTGATCATTTTTATCAAAATTTCTATGCGCTGCATTTGTTCTGTTTATGATATCAATATAATTTGCTCTATCTGTCAGCGTTGGAGTTATTTGAGGATCGTTTTTAAATAGTAATTCGTACAAACCAGGCGTACCTTCATAGTGCACATTTTTAACAATTATATCTGATCCCTTTATATCTAACTCATCTCCACCAAAATAAAATTGGTTTTTATCAAAATCATATCTAATTCCATACCTCCCTAGATTTGGTCTTTCTATAAGATAAGTGCTTACATATTTCCTAGGAAGTTCGTCATACTGTTCTAAGAAAGAACTTATAGCTTGCGGCTGAAATTTGTTTGCTATAGTTGTATTAGGTTCATCTTCGGAGGATTCACACAATACTTCATCAGCCGGTTTTGGTGTAAATAATTCTAGTTTTGGAGGATTTGATATATTGATATATTCATCATCGTCATCATCCGCGTCATAATCGTATTTAATTGGAGGATTTGATATATTGATATATTCATCATCGTCATCATCCGCGTCATAATCGTATTTAGTTGGAGGATTTGATATATTGATATATTCATCATCATCATCATCCGCGTCATAATCGTATTTAGTTTTTCTTTTAAGATTATATTTATCATCGTCATAATTGTATTTAACTTTCTCTTTCTTTTTCAATTTGAAAGGCTTAAATTGTGATGGAGGATTCTCTTTTGTATTGATTTCTTCTGCAACACTTTGTATTTGTTCGGTAACAGGTTTAAAAAAATTACCAAGGAGCTGTTGTTGTACCAACTTACCCTCCTTAAGAGCTCGAACTTTCTGTCTTATAATATTTTTAGTTTTAATAAGTTGCTTTGCTACTTTCGTTTTCATTATTGTCACAAGTATGTAAGCGGTAGACAGCCAGACAGGTAGACTGGTAGACTGGTAGAATGGTAGACAGGTAGACAGCTAGACAGGTAGACAGCTAGACAGGTAAACAGCTAGACAGGTAAACAGCCAGTTAGAGAGACTGACAGATTCAAACTAGTTCACACGTCAACAGTTTCTTATCAAATGATAGATATCAGAACTGTTAGATGTATATATAAGAATCAAATTCATGACGATAGCGTCCACCAATCTGAGTTCAGTTATTCGCTAGAATTGTCTGAAATATGATTGAGGATAATGTTTACCACCACTGTTTTCTTTCACATGTTCGTGCAATGTGCAAGCAATACATTTTCGTCCTTCTTGATCGGTTTCCCCTTTACATTTTGGACACTTATACTTAACTGGTACAGGCATCTCTCTCACTCCTATTTCTATTACTGCTCACAATCTGTACAATAAATGGTGTTAAGAATGTCTGCCTGTCTGTCGGCCTACCTATCTGCCTGTCTGTATGTCTATCTACCAAATTTATAGACACTAATAATGGAGGTCATTAACTACCACACGTCAACAGTTTCTTATCAAATAATAGATATCAGAATTGTTAGATGTATATACCGTGTGTCCACAGGAGTACGCACCATAGAGATAAGATAATGCTAATAGAATATAAATATCAACCAGTGCTGTGACCACCGTCCCCTTTCTTGTACCATTTATAACAATATTGTTTCATACAGTGGCGAGTCAGAAGCCAGAAAACAACGTTTTAGCGTGCCGGCCATCACAGCATTAGTCGATCTTTCTATTCTATTAGGTTAGCCCTATGGTGCGTATTCCTGTGGACACACGGTACCTATAAGAATCAAATTCATGACGATAGCGTCCACCAAGCTGAGTTCAGTTATTCGCTAGAATTGTCTGAAATATGATTGAGGATAATGTTTACCACCACTGTTTTCTTTCATATGTTCGTGCAATGTGCAAGAAATACATTTTCGTCCTTCTTAATCGGTTTTCCCTTTACATTTTGGACGCTTATACTTAACTGGTACAGGCATCTCTCTCACACCTATTTCTATTACTGCTCACAATCTGTACAATAAATGGTGTTAAGAATGCCTGCCTGTCCGTCTGCCTGTCTGTCTGTCTGTCTGTCTGTCTGTTTGCCTGCCTACCTGCCTGCCTGCCTGCCTGCCTGCCTGCCTGCCTGTCTGCCTGCCCGCCTGCCTGCCTGTCTGCCTGTCTGTCTGTCTGTCTGTCTGTCTGTCTGTCTGCCTGCCTGTCTGTCTGTCTGCCTGTCTGTCTGTCTGTCTGTCTGTCTGTCTGTCTGTCTGTCTGTCTGTCTATCTGTCTGCCTGTCGGTCTGCCTGCCTGTCTGTCTGTCTGTCTGTCTGCCTGTCGGTCTGCCTGTCTGTCTGTCTGCCTGCCTGCCTGCCTGCCTGCCTGCCTGCTTGCCTGTCCGCCTGCCCGCCTGTCTGCATGCCTGCCTGCCTGCCTGTCTGTCTGTCTGTCTGTCTGTCTGTCTGTCTGTCTGTCTGCCTGTCGGTCTGCCTGCCTGTCTGTCTGTCTGTCTGCCTGTCTGTCTGTCTGTCTGTCTGTCTGTCTGTCTGTCTGCCTACCTGTCTGTCTGTCTGTCTGTCTGCCTACCTGTCTGTCTGCCTGTCTGTCTGTCTGTCTGTCTGTCTGTCTGCCTGTCTGTCTGTCTGTCTCTCTGTCTGTCTGTCTACCAAATTTATAGACACTGATAATGGAGGTCATTAACTACATCTGGTGTAAATTTCTCAGACAAAGACCCCATACATTTTAGCAACCTTGTACACTCCCAGATTTTCCCGCCAAAAACCTGATCATAATTTAAAATTCACCGTCAAAATAATGCGCAGAATTTGAATTTACCGCCAAAACCTACGCAGAATTTGAATTTCCCGCGAAACCTGTGCAGAATTTGAATTTACCGCCAAACCCTCGCGCAGACCTCCGCGCAGACCTGCTCAGAAACCCCAGACATCCGGTTCATTTTTAGCAACCTTGCACATTCCCAGACGCTCACATCCACAAGTCTTGACAGGTCTGTGGCGACACACAAATATAGCCTCTATTAACACCTGCAACAAAGGAGATGATAGGATAACTTATAAAACTGAAAGATGCTGGGTGGCTACAAAAATATGATCAACAGACGACTATTTCATCGCTCCGTTTTGTATTATAAAATTCTGCTATTTAAAACTACCAGTTTAGGATTGGCTTGCGGATGTCTTATATTGCAAAAAACAACTTTTGTGCCTTGCTGTATTATTTAGTTGATTCAAGAATCTGGCCTGTAGGAGCTTTAGTTTTTTCGTGGAAACTTGGCACAGTCAACCTAACGACTTAAATATTTTTACGTTAAGACCCAAATTTTAGATTCGATTAGAAATTCAAGAAAATGTTTCCATTAAACAGGTATCTGAACCTGATTTCTAAGCAATAAGTTTTTTATGCGGTAAAAATGAACTGTCCCACGCCGTTGGATATCGTGTATAGCATCCTTATTAATTAGAGTATTGTTGTGGTCTAATAGCTTTTATTTGGTTTTATTTAGTTCTTATTCTCAGGGCTTTATTTTAAAAAATTTTGATATCTTACCTTTTGTCTGCAGTCTCTAATTGTAATAATCTTGAGTATTAGTCGTGCAGATTTTTCAAATGTATTATCTGCTAATATTTTCTTTAAGTATTTTATCACCCCTCTTAAATATCTCTCTACCGGATTGGCTTGCTTATACAACAAAAACCAACTTTTATGGTTTGCTGTATTGTATTTATAAACCTCGCGTTTTTAAAATAAGTTGTATTATCTGCTAATATATTCTTTAGTTTTCCAAATTCTATAAAATATTCATTTACATAACGTTCTTAAAACCAAGGGCGCTAACACAAGATGTAAATAAACCATAACATTCTTAAAGCCAAGATGCCAACACAGGAACAAAGAAGGTGTCTGTTTTGCGATATGCGGAAGTTGCCGAATCGGATAAACTGAAAAATGCTGAGTGGTAAACACGGTTCTTTTATCGCTCCTGTTTTGTATTATAAAATTCAGCTCCACCGTACTTATGTGTGTGTGTTAGCTTCCTACCAGAGTTTACTGCTGGAATGTGTATAAGATTGGCTAAAACTACATCAAACCTGCTAACTGAAGGGTATTTTTTACTAATATATATTCGATATTTGACAAGGCCCGGTTTGGCAGCTGCATTACAAGTTTTCTGTCTGTCTGTTAGCAGTGCTTTCGAACCTATCGAATCTAAAATTTGGTAAAAGAAAACAATATGCAATTAAATGGTACTGTTGCTAATATCCAAAATTTTTAACTCCGAACTGTAACCTGTAAATCTCTACAGCATAATAATATTTCTTTAGGAACTTGCTTCCTGCTAAAGTGAGGGATGCTGTACATAAATCCAAGCGAAATAAATAACTATCGGCTCGAGACTGTGTATTTAATAAAGTACAGGAAAAAACACGTAATATTTACTTTGCTTACAAACAATGTCTCTAACACCCCAACACTTTTGTATTATGTTATATACTGTCTACCGCTTAAACAGTCCTCCATGGGATCGAACACATTACCTATCTACTAAAAGATGCTTCCAATCGGCCTATTCAAGTTAAATATCCAGACATACATCTCGTCGAACGCGTAATAAAACAAAAACCTAACAAGATATTTAAAATGGTTTGGATTTTTATATTGCATCTTTTTTTATGTGGAAATAATTCGATATATACTATTAGACCATAATTAATTCGGTTTATTTTTTACCTGCTTTGCACATTTTAATCTCCAGACAACAATGGCTTCGTCAGCAAAAATTCCTCCAGACAACAAAGACTTCATTGTTCTCGAATTTCGTGCTGATTTTAAAACAATGGATGCCATTGTTCAACAACATCCTGCAAGAATAAACATGTCTGCGTACTCAGACGATGACTCACATCCGGTCGAGCCTGAGAAAATTTTGATAAGCGTAACAATAGCTTCTGATTTACTGATAACATCCTCCAAGAATAGACATGTCTACATCCCAGACGCTCGAGCGTGGGAAAATTTCAAAAACTACACTTTTAACCCAAAAAATTCCCGGAAGTGGCCGAGGTCAATGACCCCGACTAGACCAATGACTCCGACCTTGACCTAGGCTAGATCCGTGACCTAGAAAAAATTCTCGGAAGTGGCCGAGGTCAATGACCCCGCCCCCGCCCGTGACCTTGATCTCGACTAGTCCCGTGACCTTGAAAAAAGTTCAAGGTCAAATGTGAGCCAGAACCCGCCTAGGTACACTACTACAGCGAGTCCGAAGGACGAGCTTTTTTATCTGGCGGTTTGTGGAGACAATTTACCCAAAAGAAACCAAATTAGAGTTTAAAAAATGAAATTTTAACTTGGAGAAAAAAAACCTCGAGCGTAATTCGATGAGATAATTTAATGAATAATAAAACATAATAGCTAGGTAATAATGAAAAATTCAAGAATACATTTATTTATTTAAAAATTACAATTATTAAAAACACAATTTTTGCAGCTGAATCTTTCGTCCACTTGAAGATTTCATTTTGACCAATTGGGATATTTTTGTACCAACCCTTGGAACTAATTTTCTTCCAAAACGGGTTGGGTGTGAGAAATAACCTGTCGCATGTTATGTGGTCTGACCTCTTTTCGAGCATTTTAGCCAAGAGTCTCACTGGACAGACATTTGGGTCTTCGACATTTTTAGTCAGCCATTTGCTGTCACATAGTTTTTTCCCACCCCCTTGCGTTGTTTTGGTAAAAATCGGGTTGTACTCAAACCGCCCCGTCGGTGTTCCATCGTTTTCCTTCTCCTCTGCAAAATGAAATGTTCTGCAACTTACTGCTTCTCCTCCTCTCCAGGCTAGCTCGAAGGCTGCAATGTGAAAAAATTTTCGTTGCAAACCTGTTGGTTCATCTTCGTTCCACAACTTTGCCATTGCAAATATTTCAGATTTTGTGAGCGCCGATGAACTTGATTTTCTCTTTTCTGGTTGAGCTTGCATCATTCTTCGTTTGGCATTTCTTGCGTCCCTGGCTTTTTTGAATCGCATGTCAGTGAATGGGTCAAATTCAACTTTAAAGTCGTGAAAGTACTTTTCTTGCACCATTTTTGCAGTGCAATTCCACATGGTTTTAACGACATATTCTTTATATTCACTTCCGTCTGTTTTTTTCATGTTGAACGCCCAGTCGGCTAATATTTCCGCAAGTTTTTCAATAGGTGTTGTGCTTTCAAAATTGTAATTTCGTTCATTGCAAAACAAGGTAAACTGTCGCCAAATTGACGTTTTTGTATTCACCGTGTTTTTCGGAGTCGTTTGTTCTACGTTGGCTTCGATTTCTTCTTGATTCGACGTGCCAAAACGCATGGAATTTGCCATTTTGCACTTCAATTACAAGTTGTTTGTCAATTTGTAAAATTGTTTGTTTATTCGTTATCATAGCAACAAACAATAATCGGGTTCGAGAAAGCCTGCCATGGAAGTTTGCACACATTTTATCCAGTAGCAAAGTTAGGGCTAACTTTATCCGATGTCAAAGTGACAAATACATCGCGGCTTATGGGATTTTTATATATGAATTCAATTATCATTTACATAACGTTCTTAAAACCAAGGGCGCTAACACAAGATGTAAATAAACCATAACATTCTTAAAGCCAAGATGCCAACACAGGAACAAAGAAGGTGTCTGTTTTGCGATATGCGGAAGTTGCCGAATCGGATAAACTGAAAAATGCTGAGTGGTAAACACGGTTCTTTTATCGCTCCTGTTTTGTATTATAAAATTCAGCTCCACCGTACTTATGTGTGTGTGTTAGCTTCCTACCAGAGTTTACTGCTGGAATGTGTATAAGATTGGCTAAAACTACATCAAACCTGCTAACTGAAGGGTATTTTTTACTAATATATATTCGATATTTGACAAGGCCCGGTTTGGCAGCTGCATTACAAGTTTTCTGTCTGTCTGTTAGCAGTGCTTTCGAATCTATCGAATCTAAAATTTGGTAAAAGAAAACAATATGCAATTAAATGGTACTGTTGCTAATATCCAAAATTTTTAACTCCGAACTGTAACCTGTAAATCTCTACAGCATAATAATATTTCTTTAGGAACTTGCTTCCTGCTAAAGTGAGGGATGCTGTACATAAATCCAAGCGAAATAAATAACTATCGGCTCGAGACTGTGTATTTAATAAAGTACAGGAAAAAACACGTAATATTTACTTTGCTTACAAACAATGTCTCTAACACCCCAACACTTTTGTATTATGTTATATACTGTCTACCGCTTAAACAGTCCTCCAGTGGGATCGAACACATTACCTATCTACTAAAAGATGCTTCCAATCGGCCTATTCAAGTTAAATATCCAGACATACATCTCGTCGAACGCGTAATAAAACAAAAACCTAACAAGATATTTAAAATGGTTTGGATTTTTATATTGCATCTTTTTTTATGTGGAAATAATTCGATATATACTATTAGACCACAATTAATTCGGTTTATTTTTTACCTGCTTTGCACATTTTAATCTCCAGACAACAATGGCTTCGTCAGCAAAAATTCCTCCAGACAACAAAGACTTCATTGTTCTCGAATTTCGTGCTGATTTTAAAACAATGGATGCCATTGTTCAACAACATCCTACAAGAATAGACATGTCTGCGTACTCAGACGATGACTCACATCCGGTCGAGCCTGAGAAAATTTTGATAAGCGTAACAATAGCTTCTGATTTACTGATAACATCCTCCAAGAATAGACATGTCTACATCCCAGACGCTCGAGCGTGGGAAAATTTCAAAAACTACACTTTTAACCCAAAAAATTCCCGGAAGTGGCCGAGGTCAATGACCCCGACTAGACCAATGACTCCGACCTTGACCTAGGCTAGATCCGTGACCTAGAAAAAATTCTCGGAAGTGGCCGAGGTCAATGACCCCGCCCCCGCCCGTGACCTTAATCTCGACTAGTCCCGTGACCTTGAAAAAAGTTCAAGGTCAAATGTGAGCCAGAACCCGCCTAGGTACACTACTAACAGGGTT